>JAVCKT010024324.1:0-16949 GCA_032273925.1 Rhynchotus rufescens | reverse complement strand
CATCACTATAATTTTCCAGTACTACAGAAAAAAGATTCTTCACAATCTATAATTATAGTAAATTAATTCCCTTTCTCAGGTATAAATGGAGCAAGCAGTGTTTTCATATCCACATGCTGCCTTTCTTGGTACCAATAAGTCCACATACATTGCTTTGCAGTCCTGCCATCATCTGTCCTTCTCTTTATGCCTGCGTACACCTTCTCCCGTATGAGAGGTCTGATCAGGTACCTGATCAGTACCATATGGCTACTTGTTTCCACTGCTCACAAGCTTTTGAGCTCACTTGTTCCAATAACTCCACAGAAACCCGAGAGAGAGAGAGAGAGAGAGAGAGAGAGAGAGAAACAAAACAAAATGAACAAAAAAAAAAAAAAGCTTAAACTACTTTCCTCCTCCTCCCTTCCCTCTCCCCATTCAGTCCAGATGAAAATGTATGAGCAGTGCCAGAGCAGACACATCTTTTTCCAATATTCCCGAACTGAAGCAATCCTCCATTCCTTTGCCCTTTCCCTCGCAGCCAGGCTGAGAAATGTTTTAGCACAATTTACCACTTTGTACGTTTCTGCCTCCTCTTTCCTTCTGGGAAGAAGGATAGCCTCTGTTAAAGAATAAAAAAATAAAATAAAAATTGCCGCTTTGCTGGCTGATGGGTTCCCCTGCAGACAGGCCCCTGCATCGGAATCACATCTTCCCACTTGGACTGAGAGTGTGTGGATTGACTGAAAACACGGGGTACTGGTTGTGAATGGAAAGTCAGTCTTACCCTGTTTTGACAGTCAAGGAGCAGCTTTCTGCCCCACTCCTTCCCCAGCGTATTTACTCAAACTTGCAGGCAGTTGCACACAAGTCTGCTACAGAGAAGCGCCAAAGGTGCTTAAGAGGCCAGGAAAGATGAAGGATATGAAGAGTTTCCTAGATGACAGAGACACACAAAGTCTGAAAAGGTGCTTGAAAAGGCCTAGTTCCTACCAGCTCCCCTTCCCTATCCAAGTACAGGAAATTGATTGCACAGAGGAAGCCAAGGCAGCTAAACCCACACTAAGTCCTTGTTAGGCCTCTCCCTCATGCAAGCCTTCTGGGCCTCCATATCCTCATGCATTATTTCTAGATTTCAAGCAGAAACAAAAGACTCTGTTCCTTCCTTGGGACTGCTGGTCATTCCCATCTCACTGCTTCCAAAGTGTAGCAAAAGAGATTAGCAGTAAACTGAGGTGGTCTCCATACCAAAATGAGGCCCTATTTCTTCTCAAGTACACACACACACACAAAAAAAAAAACAAAAAACAAAAAACAAAAAACAAACAAAAAAACCACACTCACAGAAAATGGCCAAAAACTGCCAAAGAAATACGGTAAATTTCAGCAAAAGAACAGTAAGCCTCCAGCTAATTTTCATCCTTATCCCTTTCCTTCTAGCAATCCTGCTCTTGAACACCATGCCATGAAATTCAAACACTGGCTCCAAGTCCAGACAACATACATGAGGAAATAAATAAATAAATAAATAAAAGCCATTAGAGCACCAACACACAAAGAGGTGGTATAGCGTCAGAAATAAGAGAAGCCTCAGGACAAATGTTACCTTATTCCTCCCCAGCACTTTGCCAGCTCCAAGCAAGGAACCAGCTGAATTAGGCTCCAGTATACTGTGACATGCTCTCAGAATCTGAATCAGGAAGAAATTATGTGGGACACAACAATACACAAAACTCATCTCACAAAACTCCCAGACTATCAGAGTATGCAGATCCTTTCATTTATTTTAATGCCTGGGGATCTTTCATATTTACATTCCAATAGAGGAGATGGTTTTTAACTCCCTGAACTTCACCAAATGGACAATTCTACGTTACACTCCATTAAAAAAGGAATGTTCATACCCCTAGCTCTCAGATAATTAAAGATTCTCATGTAATAATGATACATTTTCAGGATTATCCTTCTTTAATAAATAGAGAAGCTGATGCACTGAAAATTTAAACTCCTGGTCTCTGCTCTGATCAGAAGAAAAAGGCAGCATTAGAGTCAAGTAGTTATTAGAAATCGAGGGAAGGATTTACTATTCATGTACTCTCATCTCTGACACAACCAACTCCTGATTCTTCCCTTCCAAACACTTTTTTTTTAATTGACGATTGATTGAGGATAAACAACTGTGATTCACTGTGACTGAATGTACGTAGGTCAGTCTCTCAACCTGACATTGTAAAGGCATCTCACCCGAGGACCTTGAAGTTTTGGCAATGGTATTCTATCAAGGGGGTTTTTTTTTGTTTGTTTTGTTTTTTTTTTTTTTGTTTTTTTTTTTAATTTTAAACTGTGAGGAGGTAGAGCTTTCTGCAGACCTTCCTTGCAGCAAAAACTATGAGGAGTAGTATACAATATTTTGCAAGGTCTACGTTCTTCAGTGCTGGTTCTGTTTTCAACTGAACAAGAGAATTCCAGCCAGAGCTTTGTCCATCTCCACCAAACTTTTGTGAGGATGAGCAAGATGATTTTGCAGAATTAGGCCTTTATCAGCAATGCAGCATTGCCAGGTGGCCATCTTTGTGTATATTTAACATCCTTGTTTTAGCTATTCAGAACTCAATTTCCACAAAAGGTTTCTTAATAGATATTCAAATCAGATTTTTCTCTCTCTCTCTTTTTTTTTTTTTTTTTTTTTTTTTTTTTTTTTTTTTTTGAAAGGAGAAGAGAAGGATGGGAAAGCAGAGGTGACTGTTACCAGCTATATCTTCTCAGGTTTCTGTTTACCTCAGAGTAGCACATCAAGAACTGTCCAAGTTTTGCTCGAGATTGAGAGTGCATCTTCCTTGCTTCATTACACTTATAGTTAAAAGAAAGTCTTTATTTATATTGATTTATATCAGTTTAAGAAGCAAGAAATTCAGTTTTAAGTCTTCAGTGATCTCCATCTAAATTAGAATTCATTCCTGTTTAATAAAAACCTTCCAAGGCTGTTTTAAGTAGCAAAACAGCAGAAAATAGTCTTAAATGCAACTCTTGGACTAAGGATGCAGTCATTGCAAAGGATAAATACTTGCCTAGCTTGAGACACGTGCAAATCAAGTCTGAAGTGAAAGAAGCTACAGGGGATATTTTATTGAATGTTTTTTTTCCCCCTCCCCAACACTTAAAACACCAAGGCCAGATAAAAGGAGTCACAGACACAAGCCAAGTCTCCTGGCTTTGGCAACAGCTCTCCAGTCTATGACATTTCTTCGTTCTAAACTGCAGAGTAAGTGTTAAGCTTTCATTAAAAGGAAAGAAAAGGTGCATTTTTTTTCATCTCTCTGCTTTGAAAAGAAATAGCTGTCAAAATACAACCAGATCTTGTGATGGTGTCCTGTTAACCCAGTTTTACAGAGAACATTCCACAGTCAGACAATAGCAGCATCTAAGATGGAATTCAGCCTTCATCTATACCATTAATCTCAATGACAGATTGTTTAAATGTTAATACTGCTGGAGACAAATTTTATGTTAAGAAAAAAAAAAAGGAAAAAGCGCAAGACAATTAAATGCAAACCCCAAATTTATGCAGCACTGCTGCACAGTCAAAATGAGGGAGAGATGGTAAAAAATGTACACATTTTCCCGTGCATATTGGTAGTGTTATTTAATGTTATTCAGCACCTAAAATAAGCCAATTTAATTTCCCCCACTGAGTGAGTCTCTTAATTTTCCAAGCATAGCATTTCATATTCATGTGAAGAGAAAGTGGGTGAAAATAAGAAGCTCATTTCAACAAGAGGACGACTGTACCTCCCCATTAGCCTAAATGCTTAGCTAAGAAAATGAAGGCTGAAGAGCTTTGCGTTTCAATTTCCTATCCTTAAGTCTCTCCAGAGTGAAGAGCGTTAGAAAGACAAAGAAGGTAAGTAAGGCTAAAGGATAACTCTGCTCCAAGAATAAATGGCTCTATACCGATTAAGGAAAAAAACATACTTTTTTCATTTATATATATAATTTGTATCCATCTACACACACACACACACACACACACACTCACATATAATGAGTTAAAAGACACTTGGAAAAGGAAAAGCATTAAAAGATGCAACTACTTGCCAAAGCCATGGCCTCAACTTGGCAACCCAGGCTCAGGCACGTATTGGAAAAGGCCATGGGTGGGGTGAGGGAAAGTTGTATTAATAACTGGAACCATTTAGCCTATCACTGTCTCAACTACGTCGATAATGTTGCTTGTGTGCTTCCTGCAGCCTTGGCGAGCCCTCTGCGCAGTGACACCACTAGGATTCATTTCTTTGAGCGAACAGAGATCCTGATTGCAGCGAGAGAACAAACAGCAAAGAATTACTGGAAAAGGGCAATCAGATACTGTGCTATGGCATTTCTGAAAGCTCATCAGCCGCCCTGACAAGACGTAATCTTCCCGAGCAAGCCTGTGTAAGAGCAGCCTGACACTGAGGACGGGCTGTCAGAGCAAGGGCCCTCACAGTACTAGTGGGACAGGTCCTGGGACCCCGGCTGGCTCGAGATGCTGCTGCAACTCCCCTGCAAACCAGTGTCCTCCCTCTATTAATATCACTCCACTTGTGCGTTACAAATGATGCTCCTGTTTAAATAACACCCTTGGTTACAGTGGGAGCAATTTGAGCTTTCTGATGAGACTGAAAACCAGTTGCGGAAGATTAAACATCCTCATGTAATGACTTGTTTTCCTCAGTCTCTCCGCTTGTACACAGAGTAGATAAACTTTCTCAAACCAGAACTTTGCAGCCTAACAAACATGACTATTTCAAGCTTTAATATCCCTCCTGCCTGGAAAACATCTCCCAAGCAAAGATGAGTTTGCCCTAAGTACCAAATCCTACTAAATAAGTTTGAGACTGCAAAAAGAAAGGGAGAGTGAGAGGATGCTTGAGCATTAACATAGCACAACAGCAAGGCTGCAGCATAGCTTGAACACTAGCACCCGAGGAGAACACGATTTTGACAGTTTTGTTTCTTGAATAAAACTCTGCAGTGAAGAGGGAAAAAAAAAATAAATGCATGAGTAGCGTCTCACATGAAATTGTACTTACCTAAAAACCCATCATCTGTTCATATAACATGCTGCAGTTCCAAGTCTCTATCAACAAAGGAATATTAAAGCCATCCACCTTGCACTGCTTTGCCCCCATGGCTTACCAACGTTTTGCCACCTGAAAAGTTCTGAGTTCTGTCGAGTTCTGTTTTGGTTCAGGTTGTAGTCTACTTCAGACAAACCAATTTCAAATGGGAACAGGAAATTCTTGCTAAGCATTTAGAAGGAAAGGTTACCTTTTTTTTTAGACAGATGCTTATACTGCTCCACACTCTTCATGGCACTTGCATATATGAATTAAGGCAAACAAACACACACACAAAAAAAAAACCCACCCAAGACAGTTTGTCCTCTTTTAGTGCTCCCTCTAGCAAAGAGGACAACTTATTCGGTCCATCTTTACTAAGCTGCCTTCAACACAGGTAACAATTTAGCCCGCAGGGAACACAGAGCCAGCCAGCCATGGGCAGGTGTCTATAAAGCAAGAAGGGAATTCTGCAAAAGCTGCTTCAGCTGGAGACCAGAATCTCAAATCTACCCAGACCTATGTATGAATATCATGATTTCACCTTCTCCCCATCCATTTTCCCAAATAAATGGGAACTCTGAGCAAATCTTAGCTGGCATCTAGTAGGATAGAACCAAAGAAAGTAAATCTTGGTAAGAACTGATTTATAATGAAAGCAATTTTACAAAATTTGCATAGAATTTCAAAAAATTGAAAAAGCACGTGACTTTTGTTAAATCCAAAAGTATACTAAAAGATGACTGTCAAGATGTCCTCCTTTGTAAAACTTATCATTAAATTGTATTCAAAACTTGAGAATAATAGCTCCCATTATTCAAGGTTTACAATTTAACTTCCCATTTGACATCTCCATTTTGTATCTCTGAACCAAATGTGCTGCCTTTTCTGTGTGGAACAACAGTTCTCATCATGCATCTCATTGAAGAAACACCACTCTAGAGAAGATGAGTCTCTTTCACACTACATACCCCTTGCATAACTGTAGAAGAAAAGCTAGTTTCAAGAGCACAGCCAGCTGCATGGAAGAACTCAACAGGCTAACCATACCTGTTGGCAATCCCACTATTTTCTATGCAGTTCCCACAGCGTTTATTAGGCATCAGCCCCAGTACCGTAATACTGCAACACTCACCACTGCCTTCCCTCCTTCTGTGGCACTATTCAAGTAGAAAGCAACGCTCCTTGAGCACAGGCTCTTGTCTGCCTCCTGCACGATGCTGTTTGGACTACGCCTTCCACCCATGCTGTGAAGTCAGGATGGCCGAGAGCTGTGTAGGAGGAGGGTTACCATAGAGCAGCCACAATTTGAAGTGATTTTCTTCCACTGATAGAAGAAACGCAGAAGTAACACAAGGGACTTGTGAAACCGAATTTGGCTACTAAACTCTAGCTTTTGCAGGCCCTGATATGATGCCAAAAATCTTAAGTGACTCCCAGGACTCTGCAAGAGCTTCATGTACAGCTCAGGACCACAAAGCTCCTGCAGCTGTCAGTGTTGCAGCAAGGTGCGTTCCCACCATCGAGCACATCGTGAGGAGATGCTGCCACTAGCACACAGCTATCCCAGGGCTGGATCGCTGTTCTGCTGCAGCGTGTTAGCCGTGCTGCACCACACAGCACCCAGCTCCGCAGGAAACAGCCGGTCTCAGATCTAGCTATGCCAGACGCTATTGAGATCAATGGTGCAAGTGTCTCTTTTATTTCCAGAATGTAAGCAACACCGCCTAGGATGACACAGCAGGTACAACAGACCCCCGTGGGACACTGTGTATGTTTCAAGGACCTGAGCTTCCATATTCAGTCATATCCAACAGAGGCGCCTGCAATACAGGAGGAACCATTTACGTCTAACAGTGAGACACCAAACACTCAGCCTCCCAGGCTCTCTTACTACATCTCAGAAGGAAGCTGTTAATGAGTATATCACATCCTGCTACTGGCATCTTCCTTTCCTCTTCTCCTTGCCTTGTGACATCAGCTGTAGATGAATTTTTAGTCAATAGGATAACAAATTGTAGTGTTACCTCATCATAGTCCCTAGCCAGGTATCCCATGCTGCCTGGCTGCCCCAGGCAGCTCTGCATAGTCCAAAGAGGCAAAAACCAAGCCTAAAAACTCAGGTTTAACACGACCTATTCTTCAGATCACTGAGGTACACAATCCCACCTACCTATATTTTCTCTAAGCGTACAAGGTTTTTTTCTTTTGTACATTTCCTCTTCCCCTCTACCTCTCACTTTTTTGTTTTATTTAAAAATGTTAGTATTTTTTTTTCAGCAACCAGCAGGAAAGAGATTTGATTAAACTCATCTATTATAGTGGCCAAGCTGACCTGGATCTTTCACTCTTCTCTCCCCAATGAGCTGCAGTAATAGGAGCTCAGCATTGATTCAGAGATGACGTGGGACAACTACCAACTAGAACGACTCAGACTATTTCCAATAACATAAGTAAAGAAAAATAAGGTTTCTAGAACCAGACTACTCTGCAAGATGTCTTTACTGGGCAGAGGAATGGGAACACACAACCAGAGCAGATGAGGACTACTGCAGCGAGGGCGTGAGCAGATACGCAAGCAGGCAACTGAAAGACAAGGCAAGGACCTGAACCTGAAATTATTCCATTGGCTTGTACACATCATAACTTCAGTGTTACAGAAGTGAGTCGAACCCAGAAAGTTTTCAGTGGAATCAGAAAGGTGCAATAGTAGAGCTAGCATATGGACTAAGAAAATGAGAATTCAGAATATCACAGAAACACAGACAAAATACATTTATGAGCAAGAGAAGCTACAAAACTTCCTCTTCTCTCCAGCTTCAGCTACTCCCAGCTGCCCAGATCTACCAGCATCATTCATTCAATACATTTAGAGACCCTCAACCTAGAGGATGTATTAGCCACAGCCCTTCCAACGTGTCTCCCCAAAAGCCTGCAGCATTATGGCAAGCAGGTCATGGCCCAACCCTTCCATTCCCCAGCACCAAGATTAAACCATTCTGTTTGCTCAAGGGATGCTGAGAGGGAAAGCACCACAGTTGTGGCAGCATTCAAGCTTTTCCTATCACTCCTTAAGATATTAATATAATCTTATAGTGCCAGAAAGCAAAATAAAAGAGAGGCAACGGAAGAGATTGCCCATAAAACCCTCATACTCATCGTCTCATTAATGCTGCATTTCCACTAGTCTCATTAACCTAAAATATTGCTTATTGAAAGTGATTTTTAATAGCTCCCTTCCTGTATATTGGTTAAAAGAGATTCTCCCAGACCAAACTGTTTGCATTTGCTTTGTCTAGCCAATATCCTTCTTTTTCCCATCTCTCTCCTTTTTTATTTATGTATACACACATTCCTTACCCCACCAACTAATTTCTTTCACTTCTTTTGCCCTTCCATCTTCACAGCACAGCATTTGAGAAATCAGAAACTACTCCCTGTCACATCAAAGCTATGTGAGAGGCAGCAAACAAGATGTCCTGAGACGGCAGTGCAGCCCAGCGGAACCGACTCTCAAATGCCCGAAGCTGCTTTGCCACATGGTGTTCTGCATCAAACAGCTCCACGCACCCTCTGGGTTTTCCCCTCTGGGTTATGGCCCCAGCAGCCTGAGATCTTGAGAATGTCTGAATTATGGGCAGGAAGGAACATAAACATTTGTCCTCTAGTGACAACAGAAAACTGGCACTTGCTTCAGAAAAGCTCATTCACACTGTAAGTAGATGCAATACTCTGGCTCTGATGTTTCAAAGCAGCTTAAGACACCAAAACACCTGGATGAAGGAAACACATGGAAGACGACTAGGGTAAAGCAGAGCGGGGCTGCAGCCAAGGGCACTTGTGATGGGTTCAGAATTGCTGTCCCTGCAGGTTTGCGCCCTTCATCTCATCACGCAGAAGCCACCACGTCAGCTCTACAGGAACGCTGGATGCTCAGCTGCTGCACAGACCGGTTTGCTCAAGATCTGTGATGTCCACCTAGCAGTGACTTCAAGTGCAGAATGATGCATTTTAAGGTAAGGACAAAGGCTGGATTGAGATTAATCTAGGACTACAGAGAAAAGAACAGCCTTAGCCATAGACTTCTAGCATCAGTCTCCAAAGAGGGCACTTCTGCTTGCTCAGTAACACTCACGCAGGATCCCTGCACTTCTGCTGTTACGGAATCCCCAGTAGTCCTTGCTGTTTCTGTAAAGCTGTTTTGCCCATGTGCCTGCACTGTGCCACAGGCATACAGATCTGCTCCAAGGCTAAAACGGGAGCTAGGTCACTGTGGTTCCTATAGTAACTAGGCTCTCGAAGGAGGCAACTACCACATTCATTTTTGCAACCTGAACTTTTCTCCAGCAGCAACTGGACTGATACACTCACTCATTCATCACTTTTTATTTATTTTTTTTTTAAATGGATGGCCATTAAGCAGATGGCAGCAAAAGAAATACTACAGCCCAATAGCAACTAGGGCTTAGCTGACAGCCCTTGGAGACTGCACCATTACATAGATCATGTCCAGTGCTTCCTGGAGACCATTCAAGGGACAAGAGCTCCTCATACCTGTGTTCCTTTCCTTCAGCTAAACCTGAGGCAAAAGCAGCAGGAACACTCTAGCTTTTGAGGAGTGAACATAAGGGGAGAGCTTGCCAATTTAGGCTTGGATTATCGACAGGAAAGTTGATGAATAGTCCTGGTTTGAGTGATAAACTCTGATATCAGAGACTAAATCTAGTGGAAAAGAAAACCTGTCACTCAGTCACAGCTGCAGGGGCTGAATTGGCATCTGAGATTTATTTTCTTAATTCTGAGCAACTCACAACTCTCCAGTGACCCCTGTCCCCCATGTACCTTCCCTGGCCACCCTCCGGCCCCAGTCAATACCTTATCATGTTTCATTTTAAAGCAAAAACTCACTTCACCTTGATTCACCTCCCAGCTTCCGCACCCCACTTTCTGATCTACACATTTCTTGTCTCATACATCATTAGAGCCACACACTCGGCCTACATCCTTCGGACAAAGTCAGCTAAAGACAAATTCAGAAAACTGCCAAGGCTGCTGCTCTTGCACTCAGGAAATCCCAAACCAGATTCGACTTCAAAGCTGCCCAAAGGTGGCTGGGTCCTGTAAGTTTTAGTGAAGCACAGATTATAGGATCAGTCCAAGAGTATCTACTGAAACCTTAAACCCTTGTCCCTTTTATTACAGACACTTCTTAAGTTGCCCTTGTTCACTGGACTTAGGAATACAACCTTTAATGGCAGGCACTTGTGACAGTAACTGAGCAGCCTAGCTGTGAACCTCTGAAAAACAACACGGTCTAGCAGCACTGGCCAGCATCCAGGAATTTATGACACTTAAGGCTATCACAACTCACCAACAGCCAGAAAATACAATGTATTTTCTTTCATAACTTCCCAGCTCTCTCTTGGCTACCCTTCTCAAGGCATTTGCTATAAAGACTACTCAAGACATCCAGCCTTGTGGAGCGAGGCCGTATTGACCCTATGAAGCATTAAAGATCAAAGCCAGCTAAGCACCTGCAAGACAGATGCAAAGTAATATCCTAGCAGAAGAGCAGATTTGCTGTGCCTGGGCCTTCATTTACAATTTAAGCTAAAACTAGCAATCACAGTCGCGTGGCCAGGGAGGTTTGTCGGGTGTTAAGTTTTCTGAGCGCAGACATTTTGAGCGCAGTGCTGTATAGAAATGTCGCACCAGAACATTGTGAATGTTCTTCTTTGCGGTGTAGGAAACTGGTGATCTTGCCACAAATTAGCTATAAAAGAGCAATATCAATGATGATGCCTTCCTGTCCCTTGTGCAAAACAGGATTATCACCTGTAATTCTGCTCCAGCATAGTACAATTGTGAGAAGCCATTCTGTAGGAATCCTTACTCTAGCTAGTAGTTAGGGAATGACTAAAAAGAGCAATAATTAAGTCATTGCATTCACCTGCATTAGCCTTTTTTAAGCCAAGTGAAGTGGTGCAAGGTGTCTATTTCGGAATAACTCACCCAACTGTTCCCCACCAGGGAGGATTCGCTTCATGAGCTCACGGAGGAGCTCCAGAAGGCCGCGCTGGGCACTCCAGTCACTAACAGCGATTCACTCCTCAGGACTAAATTACAATTTATACAGAATAAACTCACCCAAAATGTGCACAGTGTGAACACTGGGTCCTCAGAAATAGTGTTTTCACTTTACAGACACTCTCTTGTGCCCTAGTTGTGCCCTGCTATCACAGGCAAAGCCACTGGTTATTGCTTTATACCAGGAATCTGTCACTATCAAGCGATGTGCAAGTTTCTCCAGTCATATACTAAACTTAAAAATACTATCTAAAGGGCTTGCCACTCTTTGCTGTGGAACACCTATTCTCTATCACAGTCCCTCTGCACGTGCTGCTGTATATCTTCTCCCACAACAGATTTAGCTGCCTGTGCACCAAGGCCTAGTTCTGACACCCCACAGTTCCATAACCTTCCCCCTCAAACAGCTCAGGGAGAGCTAGCATAAAGCCTACAAAAAGGCAAAAATAAAAAATCCAGAGAGAAGTAGGGCTATTGAGAAGGAAAACACCAACACAGAAAGCAAAGGAACTCTGAAGAAAGTAGGCAAGGAAAGGAGAGACTTACCACCACCACAAAACCCAAGGAGGGGAGCTAGTCAGGCAAGTTGCTCCAACTGGAAAGCTGTCATGAACACACACCAGAACAAATGTGCTAAGCATCCCTCCCCTAGCTGCTGTCCCCACACTCCTTGCTTGAGGAGCAGGTTCAACTATTTCTAGGACTCACAGTACCTATGTGCAAACAGGTATCCAGAAGAGAAGCTCCTCAGGTGCCTGAGGAGTCACCGAACTGCAGACATATCAAAGGGCTCATCACCTTCAGAACTCTCCTAATGCTTGCTCCCATCTCCCTGTCCCTGCACATCCTGATGTGTAGGAAGCCCACGCTTCACTCAATTGCTGCCCATCACTTTATGCTCACACGGTGAACGCGCGGAGGCAGGAACAGCTTCCATGCTGCTTGCGAGGTGGTCGAGGCTTGCGAGGTGGAAATGAGGCTCCTCGTTTCGTTATTAGGGTGCCATTGCATTAAGAGTGCTTTTGAGAAGCACAGATAAAATTATCCAGGTGGCTCAGATGAGTCAGCGCCGTCTCATCACAAACTTTGCAATAAAGATAAAGCTAGGGCACCTTCACTGAAACATAAAAACTGGCTATAGATGAAACACATACAAGTTTCTATTAACAGAATGTCTTGCCAAGTGTGAAAAAACTAAAGTTGCACAGACTGTGCCAAAATGCCCCCAATACAAGGTTTATTCAGTTTGCACTCATTTTAAACGATGTTTTAATTTGATCGTATGCTTTTATCTTCTCGCAAACATGATCTCACCTTCCCTAACGATCTTCCATTTCCTCTGTTGACCTCTCCACCTTTTTAAACTCATTCCCAGCATAAAAACCGTTTCGTATATTTTCCTACAACAATCCCCTCAACACTCATTTCCACAGGCTTCTTCTAATGTACACTGCCCTTCATAGACCTTTTCTATTCCTGCCATTTCTTTGTGATCAAATCCCTGTCACTCAGCCCTGTTGTAAAGCCACTTTTGCCACTAGATTTTAGAAAAGGAAGAGCATGTGGGTGCTCTCCCTGACCCACAGATTCTAGCAACTGAGGGCAAGGTAGAGAACAGCAAGAGACTGAAACACTCTGGAACATGCACCCATAGAGCAAAGCCCAACAAGGCACTGGGCGGCAGACCACTGCCTTGGGCAGCGAGAATTGGAACAAAACACCCTTGCAGCATCAGATACTTGAACCAACACGAGCCAATTATTAACAACATTTCTATAAACACAGACCAGCAAATTGTGGGGTCTGAATGGGGGGAATATGACAGCCCTGATCATCTGAAAATGCTGGTGACAGCGAGGAATGAGCAATTCTCTTTCAATGTAGCAACAGAGAGTTGCTACGTCTCCAAAACCCGAGCCACTCAGAAACAAGCAAACTGGGACTCTTGAGACCCACAGCCTTTGGGAATTCTAACCCAACAGACGGTCAAGAAGTAATAATTGTCCCGTATATCTGGGGCCCTTCCAGGCAGTTTAAAATGGCATAACAGAAAGGAAGGTAGAGGGCAAATGGGCCAATGCCTTTCAGCAGATCAGGTAGAAGGGTACCCTTTAAAACTCTAGGCAGGTTTCCCCTCAAAAAATCCCACTTATTTTTGAGAAATCTTTGTAAGAAACCAAGATCCTTATTTGGAATGTTTTGCTTTCAGTAAATTAAGATTTCCAATTAGAAAATTCTTGACCCGGATCCAGTGCTCATTAATCAGTATATATTACTGACCACAGAGGACTAATACATCTGTGCACGTACAGACGCACATTTCCTTCCCTGGAGCACTTTGATGTCCAAAACAGCGGGCTACGATGTTCCAGGGATGTACGTGTGGCACTGCCTCAGGCATCCTGCACCTGCTAAAAGGGCTGGAGAACTGCCAAGTAGCTTGCTTTTGGAGAAAAAAAAAAATTTGCTTTAATATCTGCTAATTCCAGGAAGGAGGCCATGCTCGTCTTGTTTAGCATTTGCAAGGAACAAGGGGGAAGGAACAGGGCAGTCATCTGAGGGTGCTTAATAGAAAAATAAATCCCTAGTGTGCTCCTTATTACAGGGAAAAGGGGAGAAAGGATACAACACAAGCCAAGTGCAACAAGCACAAACCCCGAGCACACTTCTCCACAGCTTCTTTAAGCATTCCTGTGAAAACACCCCGGGAAGTTTCCAAAATAAGAGTCAAACATAGAAGCCTTTCCAATAACATTTACGCTTTCTTCCAACTGTTTTGTCCCATCTAGTTTGGGAAAGAGAAACCTATCCCTCCCATATAGGTGTCGATGATTCTAATTGAATCATGGCCTGGAGATCTGCCAGACATCAGCAACTGGATATATTAAGGGTATTTGCATTTGGCAACTAAAGATACAGAGCAGTGTGTTTCAGGGTTTTGGAATAATATGTACGCACCTAATTAAAATTATTTAATTGCTCTGCTGTGATTGCTTTCATACAGCATCAACCTTAGAATTCATAACATCAGGTAAAATGCATTTTGTAGGTCCTCTCTGTTCTCTATTTCATACCATCTCTGTTCACATAAATAATACAATAAGCATTGGCGAAAAAAATAAGTCTTCCTCCGAATCAGTCTCAAACTTATTAAGCTTACTAGTGTAAGCTAAATTTGTTTCATGTGTAAGTTTGTTTAGTTTTAGTGTTTAAATTTGTTTAGTAAGTAAAGTGCAGATTTAGCTTACTAGTATAAGCTAAAAGGCAACATTTTTTATAACCTCATATTAAAGCAAAAGAGTGAATCAGCAAAAGAAAACGCAGCTTTCTCCCCATACTAAAGAGTGAAAGAACAGCCTTCTCTCTGGAGGTTTCAAGTAATGAATTCCTATTTTAATTGAAGCTGCAGCCAACGTGTGAGCTCCAAATGGGCCTCTCTCTCTCTCTAGGTGATGCTGTGCAGGAAAGAGCTTTTAAATCAGTCACTGAACATAATGAACCTCAATTTCCCTTCGACAAGGGCAAAATTACAAACATGCACTTCACTTCCAGACAATTAATTAATTTGTTTACACAATTTCTTTGCTTTGTTTTACCTTCATGATTTTTTTTCTTTTCCTCCACTTCAGGCTTTTTAACTCTCCAAGGTGTAGAATTAGCTTTTGACAACTCATCCTCTCTCAGGCACAGAGGAGGGGAACTACAACAGGTTGTTTGCAGAAGGGGAAAGAAGTCTAGGCAATTAACTACAGGCTTGTTGCTCGCACTCCATGACAATGTTAAAGCACTTACGTGCCCATTTTGAAGATGACAGGGTTAGTATTTGATCATCATTAGCACGGTGTATGCAGTTGTTCCCTCTTGGAAAATGTTACCCCACTTACCCTGAAAAGCCTTGCTTCTCCAACTGCTCATTTCTGAGAACACAACCCAACTTTAGGATATTCAGAGAAATCACCCCCAAGAACAAAGTTCTCTCATCAGCTGAAAAGCAAATGGCACCTAAGAGCCCACCAGGGCTGCCTGCAAACGTGCACAACTTGGTCTCCCAAAATTGTGCTCCCACACCTGCAGGATAAGAAGGCCAACAAGAAAAGCACCTAAGAGGAGTAGCAATAGTTAAATAGGGGGAAAAAAAGCACAGTGGACTCCATGGTGCTAGAAGAACAGATGGATTTGTGATAGCAAATATATACATTATTTTCTTTTATTGGGAGAACATTTATTCTAGATAATGCTGCCGACTAAATTCTTCCAGCAATATCAATACAGTCTACGTTACCATAGTGGTGCATGTTTAATTTCATTTCTGCTGCTACAAATATAGGCCAATAAATTTGACAACACATCTGTTATTTACTTGCACTCAACACTGAAGCATATTCATGACATTTACTTTGCCAGTTTAAAATTTAACAGCTTTCCTTTTATTTATATCTACTTAGTGTTAGCAAAAAGTACTCTGGTGACTTTCTACAGACTAGCTGCAAGTACAGCACGAGCAGCAACAATAAAACATTCCCCTGGCTATGTACTACTGGTGCATACATTTCTGACTACATTGCGCTACCAAGTTGACTTCAGAGTGGCCTAAAATCACCACAGGCACTTGGCTTAATAGAGCCAGCATCTTCGTAGAGCCTAAGCACAGCAGCAACCCGTAGATGCACAGAGCTGCTGACTTAAGAGTGGGACCCTTCCTACTCCCATTTACTCACAAATGAGCTACACCTTGAAATAATATCTTGTTTTTCCCCTACTTCCCCACCTCTCACTTATTCTGCTAAGTTTTCTCTCAGAAGAAAATATGAACCATGGCTTGAGAATTGGTGACCGTAAATAGGGGAAAATACCCCACAAAAAGCCCAGGGATGTGTTCATGAGCAGGCGGGCTGCTTTAGTGAGAGCAAGGAGAGAAGAGGGCCGTGGGTGCAGGTCACTTGAGCAGGACGAGCTGGGTGCAGGCATGGAGAGCACAGGGCACTGCTACACTGCCTTACCCACAGCTCAGCTATCTGTCCCCCGGGGTGCCAGTCCTCCCTCCCCAGCACTATAAATACTGGGCTACATTGGTCAAGGCCCCATAAGGGCTTGAACAGAGCTAGACAAATTAGCACAGACTAAGGAGGTAAAAATTCATATGACAGTGAAGGAGCACAGACATGTGTAACCACAGCAGGAAGGTAACTTCCTCTCCAACCTTCGCATCTGTATTCCCTGCATTTCAACTGCACTACAACTGACCCGACAACAGTGACAATAAGTTCACCGACATCTGAAAAACCTATGCAGCCGTTCCCTGTGGAATGGCCTGTTCTTTTTTTTTTTCTGCTGTTAGTTCTAGCTGTTAATTGCACATAACCAAACATTTAAATAAAAGATGACAAAGGCATTCAGAACATCTGAATAGTTGTGCTATACGTAAAATCCAAGATCCCAGCCTGCAGCCAGGCTTTACGTTTCTTTCAGGTCCAAGTATGGTCTGTGCAGCAAAAACAAGCCTACAGATTGAAAATCATATTACAATAATCTTTTTTTTTTTTTTTTTTGAAATAAGATGTATATAGAATCATCTGCTCTGAAATATTTCCTAACAGGAGGTCCAGTGCACAAGCAGCATGAGGTCTTTTAGAATCTGATTTGCAGCTTTGCAAATATAACAGCTTTGCAAAGGGAATGAATGAATAGTTCAGAGGGAATCTGCTATGCACCTGTGGAGTAGAGGTTGATACACGAGATAAAATGCAAACAACCATTGGGAAATAAATAAAATGTACAAAAAAA
>JAVCKT010024322.1:0-17866 GCA_032273925.1 Rhynchotus rufescens | reverse complement strand
TGACTGTGCAAGTAGAATATTAAACCAGTGGGAAAGGATGAACTCAGATAGGGAACATTTCATAGACAGTGCCATGATAACTGTCTAAAGGAATCAACAGCTAATGTAATACCCCATATTACTTAAAACATTTGATTTTAAAAGTGTTAGTGTGTTTAAGAAAACAGTTTTAATTATTTCACTTAAAAATAACATTAATAGCCATGGTATCTGAAGCCTAAAAAGAACTAAATAAATATTAGAAATGTAATGTCATTGCTCAAAAGCTAATGCAAAATTCATCAATACTCAACTACTACTACAAAATTCTACAATACTTCTACTACTACTACTACTAAAACTTCTAATACTTGGAACACTCCATTGAAATATAGATTTTTAACCATAGAACACTGTGCACTTGGCAGCAGTGATGAAGTGACATTTCCAAACATGTCTATGACCTGGAAAAATATGCATATTGATGATATTTGTAGATGTTGACAGGAATTAGTGCTTAGCAATAATTTGCATATAGCTTGCCATCCTTTTTAGCCCACATATTTCCTCTCTTATTTCACACTTTCCTCTTCCTTTCCATTCCTGGAATAGTAGCTTCGGATAAGCATCATGCATGATATATTTCTGAAAAAGGAAAAATTCTGTTTCTCATTGAGAATCCAGTATATGTATGTATGTATCTCTCTACGTGTACGTATGTATAAATGTGTGCAATCTGGACATCTTGTGCAAAATGAAATTAGAAGATCTTTAGACACAGAAAATAAAAAGAGTGGGTAGGACCAAGCAAGGAAATAGCCAGAAACTGTACAAAGCCAGCCTCTAACATTTGGGAATCTCTGAAGGAAATCAGACAAGATGATGGACCTGTATTCCTGCAGGATTTGGAAGGTAAACCATCAAAGAAAATAAGAAAGGAGAACCCCAAGTAGGGCATGATCTAAACACTTGAGTATGAAGTACCAAAGGCCTTTGACTTAACGTTTGAGTGGCCTTATCTTTCTAGAAACAGCAATCTGAGAGGAATGGCATTTGCAGACTGGCTGTACTATTAACAGTGGATAGTTAGATAGATAGGGCAAGGATGGTCGATGAGACCATTCTTTCAAACTGAGCAAACAATTTAGAAATTTCTTCGAAAGCGATTCCAGATGTAAGACATTGGTCTTCAACATTTTGTAGTTATTATCTAATCTTTCTCTCTTTTCATAATCCTTTCTCCTAACCCAGTTCTCTGAGGCCTGTGGAAGTCTTATTGATTGATGCTTATATATTTCCAATAAGCACTCAAGAGGTTAAAGGTATCTCCATGTGTTCTGTCACATGTATTGTGACGTGATCAAGGATATCCTAGTAAGACACTGCAAAGATAAAACATGCTTTTGTGTTTTGAACTTGATCTTCTTCCCCCCACTTTGGTTTTTTGAATTATCCTGCTAGGTGGGAGATCCTTTATCAAGGAAAGAAATGAGTAGTTCAACCCAGCATATTACTCTAGCTAAATGCAAGTTTGTGCTAAAGTGCAAGAATACATTCGGGGATATTGTTGGTCTAAACAAAATAATCTCACTTTCTACAAATGTACACTGAAAAAGAAATCTATATGTAATACTCCTTTTAAGAACTGCAGGTATTGAAGGATGAGTAAATGTTCTGTTTGTGTTGAAAAATCAATGAGACAGTAACTAGGGTGCAATATTATGGTATATAGGTATATAAAAGAGTTTTTGCTTTGCTATTAATGAAAGCTGTTGTCTTGGTTTTATTATCTGAAATACTAAGTATGTAAGGAAGAGTTTAGTGTCTGAAATGTCTTTTCTGGTTTTATTTATGGTGTGTAGAACGGGAATAATAAGCACTGGAAAGCAGGCATGAAAGAAAGGTCACTAGTTTACATCTGCAGTTCTATATTTGCACAGGTTGCTAGGCAGCAATGCCCTTAACTGCAAGCCTGTGTTTTCCGACATCAATTATTAAAAGCAAATCAACTATTGTACCCAATAATACATTTCAGTACAGTTTCTTTTCACTTTTCACTAATGTTACTAATCCTTGATGATTATTAGATGTAATTAAAATTGTATGATTTGCACTTTCTTCAAAATGGATGCATGCCACCTATCATGATAGGGCTGCTATTTTTTTATAATAGTATGATTAAAATCTCTCCCTGTTTGAAGATAAGAAAGTTGATTATTTCCTTATATTTTTGCTTGTATAAACCATTGACTGTTGTGGTATATGCCATGCAAGTTAACAGATTTAAGGAACAGGTCCTCTTCTAGTTTTATGACAGCTGTTGAAAGGAAAAGAATGATTCTGGCTAGCATTCCAGAGGTATGAGCAGTCTAGCCTATTTCTGACAGGAATGGAGGAAAGCCTTTGAAAAGATTTACAAAATGTAGTTTCAAGGCATTGGTCTTAGCTTTTTGGACAGGTCTGTAGAAAGAAACTTCTAATGCGAAGGAGAGGAAAAGAAAAAAATAGAAGAGACAAGAATCAAAGGAGGAGGGAGCTGCCTTCCCTGGGGCACACTCGGAGGCTCAGCCTCAGTAGGCTGCAGAGTACAGTGACTCAGCGGGGCGCCTGGTGACATAACAGCGGTGTGGCAGACGGCAGAAGAAGCTTCTTTTCTGGCTCACAGTGTCAGCTTATGTTATACCTAACAGATGAACACGGTGAAGTACAAGATCTGAATGTTTTTTTTGAGCCTGCACTTGCTTCACTTCCAAATCCCTAAATCTGATCCTGGTAACGAAGGTCAATTCCTTTGAAATCTCTAAAACTGGCCTGATGGGGGAAGAGAAATAGGATTCATGAATTACATCCTAATTCACTATCTTAAGATTTCACACGAGCAACTAGCTAGCTGCAGGAGGAGAAATGAAAGCCTCAATTCAAGATTTTTGTTTCTGTGAAGTTGCATAAAATTCAGCATGTTTTTCAGCTCAATACATTTCACTAAATGGCACACATGAAGAAATATTCTGCTAACAACCTGGGCTCTGCTCATTAGTATTAAATGTCATCTGAGACAAACAGTCTCCTTATGATTCCTCCTCATTACAGTGTGGAGCTGTTCAATTAACACTCTACATGTTGATCTCTCAGCTGCTTGAGTTAAGTCAGTTTTAAGCTGAAAATCTCTGTCTGAATATTTGAAATGCTTGTGGGGCTACACAGGGTTATATTTTCAAAAAAAAAAAAAAAAAAAAAGAGATATTATACAAAAATAGTCCAGAAGTTGAGTGTGCTTTTTTCCTGCTAAGCAGATCACATTGGGGCACATATTATGATACAATTGGGAGATTTGCAATGTAAATTTTTCAAGTGTCTGCATTACTTAGAGTTGAAGTGTAAGTTTAGTAAAAATGGGAATAAAGATGAAGTAGATAAAAAATTGTCTTATTAAAGGCCAGAAACTATTTTTAGTGAGTGGAAATTCTAATGACATAATACAAATGAATACCTAGCAATATCTCAACTCTAACATCAATTTTCCTTAAAATAGCTTCAGTCAACAGGTAGTTGGCTGTCGTGGCTCTCAGTTCAAAGAGGCTCATCCCTTGTAATTATTCAGATATTCTCAAAATAATGAGCTGCAAAAACAAATTCCAGTAAATATCTGACTCTTCCAAGCAGATATTAGAAACTGGATTCATGGTCAGCACAGTTTTATAAATGATTTATAAATTATTTTTGTGATTTATAAATTATTTATAAATTTTTCTCTCTGAATTCTATTTTTTTTAGCAAAAGAAACATTGCCTCCCTAAATTAAACTCTGTGCTATCATACGAATATGCTTACATTATTTAATATTCCCATTAAAGGACAAACTAATCCTATGTGTGCATGTATGTGTGTGTATGTAGTGCTTTGGAAATGTGCTGTGCTTCCTTAGTATTTCTCTGGAGTGAGACGAATGCCTTATTCTTATCAATGACTGCAGAGGGCTTCAGTGCATTTCCATAAGGAAAGCATGCTACGATAGCTGCTATTCTAGCAGCTTGCTTGGTTACATTGACCATCCCAGTACCTGCTTTAAATTACTAATCTCACAGTCAAGTGACAGGACAGTGTTATTGACTTAAAGACAGAAGCAAAGTAGAGACAGAAAGTGGTATCAGAAGTATCAGAAGGTGTAGCAAGTTTTATTTTGTCATTTCTTTTCTTCATGCCTGGTGGAAGGCCACATCTAATTTTAGCAGTTAAAGGAGATTATGCCAGTGGATGTAGTCAGGCAACATTTGAAAAAAATATATAGATGTAATGCCAAGTACAAGTGACTCCCTATTTCAAGACTAATCTCTTTAAAGAAACATATTGCACTGCTGTGTTACACACTCAGCTTAGTTGTTACTACACCAGGTAAGGAATGTAATGATGAAATTCTTTATCCTTCATTCATTTTGTTCGTCTAGTCTGTGTGTTTGAGCTGTAGAAGGATATTTTGCAAATCTAAATAACTCAAGTCTGGTGCAGTACTCTTTCACATTGGGAAGGTGAGCAAGGCAGGCTTATTGGGCTATCATCAGGGCTGACTTACCCTCACAAGATGGACAGGTACACAGAATTTACACCAACTGGCAATAAGTTAGGGACATCATGCATGACAGCTGATTTCATGGTGAGAGAGTGCAGAACACCAGTATGGATAATTGCACAGCACTTCTCAAAAGGGAGAAATGGTGTCTGCAGGAAATGCATGTGCGCCATGGCAGGTGTCGACTGAGTCTGCACTCACCATCGTGGTGCGTGGAGGGATGTATAGGTTCACCTTTGTGTCACATAGTTCACTTTTTCTCTACAATTTCATACTTATAATAGGTTGTCATCATGCTTTAATATGGTTCCGCGAAAATCTACTCTTAAAAAAATATGTATAGAGAAAAATGTTACCTGAGGAATCATTTTGTATAGTCCTAAAGCCATAATAAATTTTTCCACCATCTTTTATAAAAGTATTCAAACAAATTACATTGAAAAGAACATCTTGTATTAAATTTCATAGACATTTTCAATGGGAGAGCTTCTTATTTAAAAAAAAAAAAAAAATTGCCATCTAATTTAATACAGTATTCCTAATGAAAAATCTTTTTTGGATGATCTCCAAAACAGCTGACTGTATTCTTGAAATGTATAGCAGTAGAAAGGGTTGAAACACCATATTTTCTCATCCTAGCACAAGATATCTGAGCCTCCATGCTATTGCAATATTCAGCAGAATAGTAAAAGTATAGCTTTATTTCAAGGAGTTTTTCTTCTTTTAGAGCATAATAAGATCCAAATTTTGGGTATGATTAATTTAATTTAAATCTCTGGAGGTTATTAATCTTTTTCAGCCAACCACTAGCAACCATAGTATATTTTAGTTATTAATGCTGGTTCAGACTGAAACATGGAAAAATAATAAATTTAATTAAATAATTCTTCTTGAATGAGAAACAAAAGGCCAGAGGTTTTTTTTTCATCTTGAATAGATCCAAAGGTATGAATCTGATTTAATATTGTTATTGTTAATATACACTGCTATGAGAAAGAAAACCAGGATGTAATGCACAATGAATAGTGGAGTCTAAAATCAATGACTAAACTATGGAAAAGAGAAGCTGTAGTCTCAAAATGCTGGAGGTAAAGCAAAATCTTATTCTGTTCTTACAAATAAGCTAGTTGCCTGTCTATACTACAGTTACATGTTACATATATTCATTCCTGAAGTACGCTGCATTTTGTAAAGTGTTCCTGAGAAAAATATATGTGGATTTTTAGTTAAGACACGATGCTGAGGACAGTGAATTCTAGAAGAGAAAAGAAAATATACATATACAAATGAAATAGAGGCAAATTATTCATTTTTGTTCTTTCTCACAGTTGAGTTGTGTGTGAGTTCACTAGTTTAAGTAATATGGCATATTTATATTTCTTGAATTTCTATTTGTGGTTCTTGGAAAAGAAATACTCATTTGATAACAGATTTATCAGAAAACACTGCTTTCATATACATAAAGGCAGACTTTGCAAAAGTGTAATCTTAATTATGCTAAGCTACACATCTATGCCTTGCCAAGAGACAAATGCCAAACTGACTTTTCTTTGACTTGGAGGCTCTCTTACTTTATGATTGCTTCACAAGGAAACATTTTAACAATCAAATGCAGAAGATTAAAATGTCAGGAATTCAGTATTGTTTTTCATAAAACCATGAGAATCTATACTTACTTGAAAAACACAGCATTTGTAGAAATGGCTAAGTAAATAAATCCACACAGAAAAGAACATTTTTAAACTTGCATTATCTTACTAATTTATCAGGTATGGAATTGCACTGGCAGTTTCATTAGATTTTCCATTTGTAATTCAATGAAGAACTCTCAAAATTCTCGAGAAGTGCCAGAGATTTTTGGCAAGTAGTAACACAATTCTTGGTTGAGGCAGAACTTTTTTTCCCTCTTTTCTTGATTGTGTTAATGAATAGTGATAGTTTCTTGCTTCAGATACAGGAATTTCCATTCCCTCAATTGCAATGAACTCTTAATGAGACCATCCATAGTGCTAAAATAAAAATGGAGTTGGAATTAGTAGATGTTGTGTAAGAAGCCTGGAGACTGAAGTGATTAAAAATGAGTAAACTCTGTTCTGACATACAGAGCTTTAGGGCAAATCAATACTAATATAAGACACTTATGAACTCAAAACGAAGTTTTAAATTCAAATTCTTTTCTGGTTCTTATTTTAAATAACATTTCAATCAAGACAGAAAATTAAGTATAGTTTTAAACTATACTTAACTAAATATATATATATTTAGTTTACTGTAAACTAACATCAGTTCAAAAATCAAAATTAATTTGTATAGCTATTTTCCCATACAAATAGTTTTCTAGAAGTGAATGGGGCTTTTGATACTGATCTTGGTGGTATCTTGCCGCTTGATTGTTTGTAGATATACACTTAACAGAATTCAAGTTCTAAATGAAACTTGTTTGAACAGGAGAAACTGCCAGGCTGCCATATCTGAAGCAACAACATAAAAAGCATTGATGATGATTTGGTTACTTTTAAAAGTTCCCCACTCCCAAGAAAAAGCTGAAAACATTTAAAAGAAATCAAGATTCTGCCAAACACACTGACTACAAACCAAGTAGTTGCAGAACTTGTATGCTACTGGACAAGACATGGTCCATCTGTTTATGTTTCTTGCAATAGCACCCCAGAGCCTGAAAAGTTCATATCATTGAGGAAACAAACTGGACACAAAGTACGGCTACATATTCCTTCTGAGTAAGTTAAAGGAGATAAGGAGATTGTGATATATTGTTCTTATGTATGCTAATAGTTCTTTATCATATAGTACAGAGAATTATATTGATTTCTGAAGAGACTGCAAAATTCTAACAAATGAACTTGGGGCAGTATATTGAAATTTTTCTGCAAGTCTTTTTTTTTTTTTTTGCCATTGTTAATGCTAACACATATGGCTTCCTTGGGGCTGATAAATGGGAAAAGAAAAAGAAAAAAAGCACTAGGGATCTATTGGTATCTATGTTGTAATGTTTCTTTAACCTTCCTTTAGCATTATGGCTAATACAAACCACACACTACTGCAATAGCTTGAATTCTGTCTTTTGACTAAATTGTCAAATTTTGGTAATTTTTATGCAAAGTGTCATATAATTCCCTAAAATAAAGCGACCATTGTCTCAGCTGGAGTAGCAGGCACTGTTTCCTTCAACTGAGGTACCAATTTGTAGTATATTTGTTGTATTTCTATATTGGCTGCCTGTGCTTCCTGTGGAGTCACAAAGTATAGGATATCTGTTTAATCAAAAAAACTATTCTGAATTTGTTCTTATTGCCATATCAAGGAGGTTTCTCATAAACGTCTTCCTCTTTTTGCATTCTGGACAAATATGGTAATCATTCATCAGGATTTTTTAAACTTTAATGTTAAGTAAATACATATTGAGAAACTGCACCTGGCTCGTAACAGCTTAGTAATATCTGCAATAGCTTTTCTGTCCATCTGTTTTGTAGCACTGCAAATAGGATTTGAAAGACTAATGTGGTGAACCTCAAAGTTTACATATACTAAATAATGTAGTATATAAATCTGCTAATCAGAGCGAGAAAGTCACAGACAGTTCTCCCTCCTGTCATCCAGAGAGCTATTAAAATCCCCAGAAAGACTTCAAATATGAAACGATCATTCAATTTTGAAGGCTGTCAGACATCTGCCTAGAGGTACTGAGCACTCTTTTATATTGCTGATAACTTAGATCCTCCAAGAGTTTGCACTAGTGGGCTAGATAACTAGTTTGCAGTACCAGGTTGACTGATAATGAATCTGAATAAATGACCATCATTTTCTTTGGGCTAATAAATAATGGGAGTGAAATATTTCACAGAATCACTGTGAAATAACAGTAAGAGCGGTATATGTAGAATAACTAGTAGAGTAAAACCAACTGGATAGCTGAGCATGTGAAGAAGCAATGAATACTTTTATACAGCTTGTTGTAATGTAAATCATCTTTACAGGACTACTTTAACAGCATTTTCTAGTCTTTATATGTAATACGTTACTGCCTGTTTGTGAATATGCAAAAGAAAAAGTCATATAATCTTTTCAGATGACAATCTTGACATCACTGTTTACATATACAGTATTTTAATACTAAATAAAGCTTGACTAACACCCTCATACAGCATAAGTTACAGAGGCTTTCTGCATTGCTTCTGTGCCATAGGCATATATAAAGAGAGGCCCTAGGGATGAAAGCCTGGAAAATTAAGACAAATCTGAAAAATATGGCAATCATACTAGTGACAAAACAGAATCAGCTTCACATAGAAGACACAATTGTGGGCACTGAAACACCTTTTCATTTGAGTGCTACCTCACAACTAACTGTATTCATAACTAATAACTGTATTTAGTACCACTGCCCTCCTTGCCACCACCACTCCTTGACAACGGGGTGGTGAGAAGGTTTGCAGCCAACCCAGGGCCCAGGTCGCCATCTTAGTGCAGGCCTAGGCATATCCCTAATGTGCCTGTCATGGGGCCTGGCCCAGTCCACCTTGCTGTTTGTGTTTACTGGGTGCCTCCAGAGCTGCATATCATGCACCTCTGTACCCTTGGCCCTCCACAAAGCCATGTCTCACAAAAATGCCCAGAGCCCTGTGGCCTCTGGCTCTGGGGCAGGCCTGCATGGTAGGGAGCACTGGGGGGTCGCCCATGTCCCCTGACTTGTCCTCGCCCTGCCCTTCTGATAATCAGTGTGAAACGTGGTGAATGCTTCCTCTGGTTGCTTACCTTGATGTAACATGTCCATTTCACTTAAAGCTCGGTTACGAAGTACTGAGTAAACGAGCAGGTGCATACATTTTATTTTGTTTGCTGTACAACAGCTTCAGCTTTATTTATATAAAGGTTATGTATATAAATATATATAAATATTTCTTTATATTTATATTATATCATTTTGAAATATATATATTTATGTGTGCATGTGTGAAATATATATATATATTTCAGCCATAGCTTAGGAGCACAGCAGTGTGTGAGCCCTAACATGGCCTGGGCTCCTCTCTGCTAATCACTGTTGTACCGAGGCACGGGCACTGAGCTAATTGTAAGAGATTTAGCTTCAGTGTGCATTTTGTCGCTCACTTTTTCTCCACAGTAGCTGCTTGCCCAAATGTGCTTATCGAGCAGAAGTTAAGCTAATTTCTTCTCTTTTACTGGCAAATAAGCAGCTTATGTCTAGTACACAGAAAAGGCAGGTTCACAGACACCAAGGGTGACGTTGCTGATAAGATTCATGCTGTTGCCTACAGGCATATGCCTGCAGTGTGCTTCCAAACCATGATTTTATCCGTTTCTAGAGCACTTGGTTTTCTGATCAGCTTTCTGCGTTTAAAATATATCTCTAGGATACAGGACTGAATATTTAGCACTTCAGCAAACTGAAATTCAGAAGTTCAGTGGCAGACAACTAGGAGCATGCCCCTTGGTGAGCACTTGTGAAATGTTTGGTTTAGGCTTGTGCAGGAACTCCTGTGAATGGCTCTTAAGGGCACCATGTAAGCATCTTGCCTGCAAGCTTCTCCTCCTATAACTATATTCCACCCCCCATCTGAATATATTGCCAGTACTTGTAACAAAGGAGCAAAGCCTTTTAAGAAAAGTCTGTTTAGTGCAATGGGTGGTTATCTGTTCCTGAGGTAATTTGCTTGATACACTGAGCTGAAATGAGTTTCATGGAGTGAAGAAGTGCGCTAACTTGTTAATTTTAATGTGTGTGATACATATACATTAGAACGTCTACTGAAGGAGAAATACCATGTGTTTATATCACAGACTGAGTGTTCCCTTGTGTCCCCTCCCTCTTCCATCATGTTAATACAGGTTGCCCACAGTGAAGGCACTGCATAGTTGGAAGCAGTTCTGCAAAAAGCTGAACCTCTACAGCTCTTCATGAGGTTTGTTTTCCAAGCAAGCTAAAGTCTGAAGGATAGCATAGTATATTCTCTTAAGTCAGTTTGTCTCCTAGGTGTTACTACTAGTTAATTCTGGGAAATCACTACTGGTGTTGCATTCACTCTCTAACGGGAGCCAGTTGGGGATGGGGAAACCTGAGCTGTGGTTGTAGCAGCAGATGAGAATCAGCTGATCTAAGGAATGGGCATTGTGACAGTCAGCATGAGTTAGAGGGAAAAGCATTACCCCGTCAGGAGAGACTAAAAACCACTTGTGCCACAAAGCTGTGAAAGCCTGTTAAATATTCCTTTTGAGAAGTAATTTTATTTTGAGTGAATTGAGTGGCCCACTACTCTGAAAGGCAGTCTGAGAGAGCTTTTTTTCCTTTTTCACTGGTAGCCAGTGTTTTCTAGCCAGTGTCATATATATTACTAATATCTGAACTGTGTAGCTAAGCTAAATGTTTTTTATGTCATGAGTAAGTCTTCTAGATATGTGCTCATCTTCTGGCTTAAGTCTATGTACTCAGATGTAGTATATGCGAAGAGTGTGAATCCTTGATGGCAGAATTCGAATTTCCTTCATAGTTTTTTTTGGTTTGTTTGTTTGTACCTGTTTCTTATTGCGCTCTGAAAATTTAGGATATTTTTTCAACCGTATTTGCCAGACACATTTTGTCAAAATTTCTTTCTATGAAGCTGGAGTACATGCACATATGAGTTCATAACAGTGAAACAGAGCTTACAAACAAGAGTTTTATGCATCTGTGATGTTTTCTTATTTTGCACATTCCTCTCTCTTGGCCCAAGTCTTATGCATTTATTACCCCTACAAGAGAGGAGAAAGAATTAATACAGGGAGAGGAAAACTGGAAGATATGAGGAAGCTACTACACAGCTCTCTGAAAGCCTTGAACAAAACAGAAGCAAGGAAATGTAGTTAAATTCTTTGCAGTGTGGTTAATACAACATTACATTTAAAGTAATTAACCATGATGCAGTGCTCTCAAATTAAATGTATTCAAATCACTAGGAGGATGCATTCAGTTCTATAACAACTGGGTATTTTTCAGATGGGGAGGGAAGGTCAGATCTGCTAATATTCCAGTTATTCTTAGTTGTCTTCTAAGAACAATTCATTTTCTGTCTCAGAGCAGACAAATTCAAACTATTCAAAGAGATTTAAAAAATATATACCTAAGTGTGCACAACAAAAGACAGCAAACATGAATCTTTCACTGTGCCTATTTTTTTTTTTATTCTTTTAAATATTTGCAACTAATTTTTAGTTTACTTTTCTGCAAATACTTGACTGTATGCGTCAAGGGTCTTTTGTTTGTTTGTTTTATTTAGTTATTACTTCATGCTTTCGGTGAATGTATCTCTTCTAAAGTGAAATTTTAGATAAACAAATTTTGGAATACTGTTTACAGATTTCTTTCACCTTTTGCGCTGTTGTGTGATAGTCATACTGAAACTGAGCAATGCTGAATTATCAAAGCTAAATAGCAGGAATCCTAGTCCACTCCTAAATTTTCCTTTCAGCGTTGCTTGGTTCCCACCTGCAAGCCCATCTGGACTGCAAACATGGCCTTTATGTTTCTTAAACAACAGCATTCTCAGCTGCACACAGCTACCAGCAGAGGAAGGATGACACGGGGCTGACACAGTTCTATAGGGGGCTTCCCACAGCGTTTGCTTCCAGTGACTTGCGTGCAGTGCTCACACTTATGGGCCTCACTGTGCACTCACTTAGCAGGGGCAGCATGAGTTTATTAAGGAATATGTGTGAGGCACTTTACTGCTGCTGAAGGATGCTTAATATTTTGAGACTAGTAAGCTGTTGCTGCCTACATAAGGTTAAGGATAAGCCTAAAGCTTCATTTCTACCTTAATGATTTCTCTGCGGGATTATCTGTGTGCATCAACTTAGTTTATGCTGTACTCCGACCCCTCAATGTATGCAAGCTAATTAGAACAGGGAGACTTTTATGCTTAAGTTGTAAGTTATCCAGGCTAACGGGTTTGCTGTAAATGTTCTCACCTGTGGTAGCTTTCCACTCACCTATTCCATGAAACAGAAGTTTCCCAAGCTAATAGATACACTCAGCAAGACCATCTCATTTCACATATTCTTCGTATACCAATGGCAGCATGGAGCTGCAGTACCCCAATGCAGGAGGAGATTTGAGCTTGGTATCTGGTCCAGCTTAGAGGGGGGGAATCAAATCCATTGCTGCTTCTTGCCTTCTTGTGCAGTAGGGAAGATACTTTCCCAGTGGAGGATGCTCATTCTGTCCAATCAGAAAATGGTTCTTAACAGGCTCTGGTCTCTCATCAGAGAGAGGAAGACTGACACTCTGAGGCCAGATGTTTAAGTAGTCTACTTTTAAGGCAGTAGAAAACTCCTCAGTAGAAACCATTCTTATAGCAGAAGTGAATTCCAGTCCTAGAGCCTGCTTAGTGCTTCCTTGGACTCTCATGAAACACAAATATTGTCTGTGTTTTATGATATCATAATAATGACAGCAAGGGCCATAAAGTTCACCTCATTATCTGCTTCCTGAGATGCTGATGAGGAGCAGAAAAATGTATTCCTTTCATAACGAAGGACTTCAGCAACACTGCCTGTTTATTGTAAAAGCTGAATAATTCAGAGCTGTATGCTCATTCAACAAACTGGAAATACATGTGAGAAAGCTAGGGATTTAAAAATGCCTGTGTTAAGTTTAAATTCTATATGCTGATGCTATCTGCTCTCTCAGACTTTCAGCAGCATCACTTGTGATTTAATTTTAAGTAAATATTTCTTGATCTCCCCCTCTTCCTTCTTACTGGCAGCAAGGTGTGTGGTCAAGAGAAGTGGCTTTAGATGCTTGTTCACAGGCGGTAAAGAGAACCCAGCCAGCAGACCCACCTTCTCAGCTTTTGTAGCTATTCTAGATCCAGGCTTGAAATAAATTTCCATGGTGTAGTTTAGGAAAGCATTGGGATATGATGTATTCTTATATATATATGTATATATAAATTTTTTGAGCAGTCAGTCTGAAGGAAAGTAGACAGTAATTGATGAAACAGTTTAAGTCACCAGCTCAGACATCTAAGCAGATGAGTCAGATATGATTCATAATACAAACAATATTTATCATTCATTATTCAGTGATATTTTAGTGATTATTCATTTTTAAAGTAAAAGAAGTTTAGTTTAGAAGTAAAGTAAAAGTAAAAAGCTTATCCTTTGGATTTATTGTGCTGTTGAAATGTCTGGAATTCATATAATTTGTATGACCTAAGTGTAAAAAGGAGGGGAAAAAAAATAAGGAAGAGAAGGGAGAAAAAAAAAGACAGGAAGTTGGAAGTTGAAGCTTTGACCTCACTCTGACGAGTTATGTAGCATACTCTGCAGATAGGAATGCAAATATAAAAAGCTGATAACTGTCTCTTCATGTAGGCTGGAACGTAGAGATTTAACAGTCAACAGTTTCACTGTGGTCTCCAAATCTCTGCATACCAATATATTATATTTTGAGATATTTGATTATATTTTGAGATATTTGATAAGACGCTTTCCAAATGTGAAAATAGTGAGAGCAAAGATGGCTTTGCAAGACTGCAGTAAAGCAAAGCAGGTGATATATTGGAATAAAAATGACTTTTTTTTTCTCGACTGACTTCAGAAATATACTTTGGAATTAGACATTTGTGATATTTTTAGTAATACATCTAAGACAAATTTTTGAAATAATTTTTAGGTTAGATCATTCTCAGTCTGTGTGATAAAGCTGCGTACTGTAAATTTAAGGCCATCACTTAATACAAGTAGATGTTCCCGTTTTTTTTCTGTGATGAAAGGGATATTTAAAAGGCTACAAAGGCCTAAAACCTTGTGATAATCCACAAGATTGTGTAATGGAATTGGAATTCTACCACTCTTTGCCATTTTCTACGAACTGAGTATCTGTCTTCCTCTCTTCTTTCTCACCCAACCTCAATGGTCAACAGTGCTACTCTGGTTTTTAAAGTAGGTACAATGAAATTAGCTTATTACAGTCCTGTGTCATTGTTTCCCTGGGGTGATGCCCATCCAAACCCCTTGGGGATCTTGTTTGGATTAAATTCTTCAGTCAAGTCCTATATCCAATATCTATCAGCAGGGGAAGCAGCAGGGAAGACTTACCATGGCATGATGCCCCTTGCTCTTAAAAGAGCAGCTGTCTCAAAACAGCTGTCTCAAAACACAACTTCAGAAATTCTGCAAGATGGTTAAATTTATCCATTAAAATTATTTGTTATCTGTCTACTAGTAGAAAGAGAGTGTTATAAAAACTTCATGGTGCCTGAAATTATAATTGCTTAACAGTCTTAAATATAGTAATGAAGAGAGTTTTTCAAAAAATCGTATAGGATTTTTTTCTGAAATATCCCAACATGTTGCTGTTAAAATAAGACTTTAAGCATAATGGTCCTTGATCATTTTTCTCAGTGTCTGAATTTCATGTCGTGTGTTAGAGGATCCCTTCCCCTCTACAGCCCTTCAGTAACAGCAGAAGCAGCTGAGGAAAAGGCTGTTCTGGATATGGCTACTTTATTGATGCCCTATGCTCAGAGTTAAATTTGTAAGTGCTTGCCTACAAATCTAGTGATTTGTAAGCACTTCGTACTGGGTATAATCAGCATTAACATTGTGCAACAGGCCCCTATGAAGTATTCTTCTGTCTCTTTATTTGTAGTAGAACACACTTTAAATGTGCAGTGATTTTTCTTTGTTTTTCAAAATATATTATTATGGAAGGCATATCAAGACAGTTTTTAACTTAGGCTTGTAACTTTTTTTTTATACATCTAATTAGAAACCTTTCAAAGAAAGTCTGAAAATCTGTGAATCTATTTTTGATATTTTTCACATGATGAATTTGATGTTCAGTTACTATTGAGATTAACTGTAATTTTTAGGACTGTAAAAGCCTTCTGTTAATTAGCAACTTTTGGAGTGTTCAGCATTTTAAACAATGATATAAATTTTGATAATGGCCATTGGTTTCTCTTATTTCCAAATTGAAATGGAATGTTCTCTAAATTATGAAATTGACTGTGTAAGGTAATTATGATGGAATGAATTTAGCTAGAGGTAATTATAACATGAGATTGGCTATCCAGGCAATTAGTAACTAATTACATGAACTGTGATTCTGTTGAAAAATGATGAATCTTAAAATGAATTATCTTTTATTCTATGTTTGCCCGTCTACTATGCCGACTATTGTTCATTAATCTTCATGCAAAGAATCAATTACTTTCTCTCATATTTGAATACATTTTTCTTAGAAATCTTATAGTTCCCTACAATACATGTTTCATTTCTTTCAATCTTTGGCAATAATACACTGCTAACAGTTCACTTGCATAGGAGAAAACTTGGTGGTCAAAACCAACAAATAGAGAAATAGAGTATGGCTTGAAAAGCAACATATTGCCAAAACCTTATAAACACTAGATAAAAACATCTTTTCTTTTTTATTCTCATTTTACTGCAAGCGATGTAACTGTTGTTTGTTATAGTATATAACATGTATAGTATAGTACGTGACATATAACTTTGAATGTAAGGTACCAATTACTTTTGCATCTTAAATTTTAGCTGAACACTAGAATTAAATAGCAAGGAATCTGCCTTTATTTGGCATGTGTTCATGCCAAATGAACACATTTCACTTGCTCCTCCCCCTTAAACTCTCCTATGTAATAGTTTAGATAAATCAATCTATTTTCTTGAAAATAAGACCTTTAGTTTTTTAAAGTTATATATTTATATGTACAATTAAATGCATCTCTGAAGGAAAAAGCTGCATTGTCATTTGAAGTGTTAAACTACATTAGAATAGTCATCTTTAAAAAGAAGTAAACTAAATAGCAAATAAATGGCTGCTATTTTTTATAAAGATAAGTTGTCTTTCAACTGGAGTCAGACATTGGGATGTTTTGTAGCTGAGCAGCCCAAATAGTGATGCTCAAAGGTTAGAAAATATTTATCACATCGGACGGGTTGCTGGGAGCTTTATTCCACACACCCCCACCCTCCCCAAACTACTGTATCTCTTAGAAATTCTGACCCTTCTGCTGAAAGACAGTGTGTGTTTGGGGAAGATATACTGAATAAATTCCTGAGATTAATATTTTGGCCAAACTAATTGGAGCTTCATTGACCATCTGTTTCCTATGCTGCTTTCTTCCAAGTGAGTCAAAAGATTTTGAAAGCTTTTGGATGTCACATATACACTTGCACTTACTTTTTGGGGGGATTTAATCTATGAGGGGGAAAATGATAAAAGACTCTTGGGTCCACCATAGCTCAATGAAATTCTACTTTCATTACTGTAAAGAGTCCAAGTACCACATAACCATAATATGAAGATGTGAGTAAGTGCTGTATGGACCTAGAGATGGAATTTGGTTAGTATTGTAAAAAGGGAGGAGTTTGGTATAGGGAGACTCCACTGAGAGGTCCCTGTTAACACATTGAGTTGCTGTGAGATAAATACAATTCTTTTGATGTGCTAAGAAAAAAACATTTTCAAGCAGAAGAAATATCTGGTGGAAATTAGCAAGACAGTTCTGCTCCTCACTTGTTCTTTACAAAGCCTTTACAAAAAAAAAAAAAAAAAAACCTAGTGATTTTGTGCTTTGTTACTGTTTTGCATTTGCAATATTAAGCATTTATGTATTCCCATTTAAAATGTTGCTCGTAATATCTTGAAAACGTATAGAGTTTTTCTGAAGAACTAGTTACCTTGCATTTGTTCAAAATACAAAATAACTTCATAATCAGTATGTGGATGCTACTACTTTTGCAATTTTAGGTCATCTATCTAGAAGTAAATGTGATGTGAATTTAAATGTCAACTTGCCCTGTGTACCAAAGAAAATGCAAACCTACCAATTCAAGTAAGCAGTAGGAAAATAATTTATGAAGAGAAGTTCCTTCCCAGGAATTGTTTGGGCCTTCTAGAGCATGAGCTTCACTGAGGGGACAGCAGAGTGAGACCCAGCTGACAAACTTTTCCTTTGAAGTTTTCTATTTTATTGAAAGTCTTCTAGAAGAAAGCAAGCTCTCCTTGCTTTCCAGGTAGATCTCCTGCAGTTTGATCAATTTTCTGTCCTGCAGCTTGTCTGCCAGGCTGCTTTGACCTTCCAGGTCCTCTGTCAAGTAGTCTCTCTGTGAGCCAGGGTATGCCTCATGATAAATGTCTGGTTTTAATTCCAAAGTAGGAATAAACTAAACCTCAAAACACAAAATTGTGCTTTTGCTAAGAACTGACATATTCCTCGTTCTAACTTCAGTTAGAATGTTAAATAATCTAAATAAAATGTATGAGTTATATCT
>JAVCKT010024319.1:11694-28364 GCA_032273925.1 Rhynchotus rufescens | reverse complement strand
AAAATTTTGCCCAGTTATGAATGGCTTTTTGTGTGTGCATCTTCCTTCCGTGCCAGTTTAGTGCAAGCGTTGGCACGATCCCTGTTAGTTTGTGTGGGCCCGGATCACTTTGCTGAATGCTTAATCATGCTGCTCGCCTCTCTTTATCATTTACCCAGCCCGGGAATCAGCTGGTGGATGGAGCAGACAGCGGAGCGGGGCAGAGGGAGCGAGCGCTTGACTGGGATGAGAACAGAGCCACGGGCACCTCAAGAAAGTTTCTCTGCCTGCAGTGCCAGGCGCACACGGTGCTAATCTTTTGTTGCCATGAATATTCACGCCCAGCTGCCAGCGACAGAGGGAGCAGCTGCAGTGGCAGAGCTGGCAGGTCCCCTCCTGGTGCCCTCGCTTGCCGACCCTGGCATCTGGGGCTGGGGGAGCTGCCTCTCGCCCTGCGTTCTGCCAGCCCTTCGGCAGAGCAGCCTCCTGCGCCCCAAGGAGCCAGGAACACGCTCGCCTCCGGAGCTAGGGACTCGCCTCCTTGCTCATGGGGCCTGCAGGTGCTCCAGGTGTTTGCAGCCTCCGAAGCCCTGTAGGCAGGGAGAGTCAGGGACAAGCAAGAGCTGGGGCAATGGGAGACTGAAGAGCCCCTGCTGGCACTTGGAGAAGCCAGGCTGAGGTGCTGCAGGCCTCGTGGGAGGCTGGACACGTGGGGCAGGACTCAGCTGTGACAGTAAGTCTGGCGAGAGGGCCCAGTCGGTGGCAGGGCAAGGCGGGCTGGTGGCATGTCACCAGAGGGGCAGCACAAGGCTGTGTGTGTGTGACACGTTATTTGTTTCTGGTTAGTTGTAATTCACCTGATTGTCTGGAGGACTTCTCCAAGAGAGAGAGTCCAGCCAGCTGCCACTTGCCTGGTGTGCATCCCATTTGATATTAGAAGAGACACAAAGCATAGATGCTTCTCATAGATTTGGAGCCACTTTTGTCCTTAGATTGCTATTAAATGACAACAGTTTGTGCATAAGAGCTTTATCTCCAGCAAACCCACCTTCTCCTGCTGCTGTTTTTCACAGTAAGAGGTCAACAGTTTAGAAACTGACTTCAGACTCCCAAGCTGTTACCCACAAAGTGCTAGCACAGCAGAAGGAAGACATCACCGTCACAACAGGTAAATTTGTTGGCAGGAATAACCTATATCTTATATTCTATTAGTCCTGAATTTACTTCCTCCAGGTGTCACTGTGAAGTGAGTTTTGAGAAATACTCAGAGGAGATGAACAGAGGAGTATCTAACACTCTTGGCTGGATGAGGCTGAGGAATGAGGCACTAAGTTGCTCAGCACAATCAAAACGAAGGCTCTGCTGGGCATGGGGAAAGCATTTTCAGGGAAAAAAATAAAGCAATGAAGGTATTCCTGGATATCAGCTGAAAGGCAGAGGAGTGGGAATTTCTGGATTCACAAGCTCAAGTCAGCTTCCTGAATTCCTAACTTCCTGTTTAGACATCCAACTCCTTAAAGCAACTGGACAAATAATGAATATGGCAGAACAGCTGTCCTAGCAATCTGGAAATCATTGATGAGCATATTGTGGCACAGAGATTTCTTGCAGAGTGTTGTGAACTTATTCTGTTAGAAATACACATTAAAATTTCCCTTCATTCCTCTGGTCTGGCGGAAAAGGAATTACACAGAATGGAAACATCTCATTTTGGATGGTGTGGAAGTCCTCAGCTCTGCCTTCCATCCTCCCCTGCCTGGAGGTCAGGTCAGGCAAGGGCTGAGGGCATCACTGCCAATTTGCTTGAGCCTTTCCAGTTGCTCTTGCCATACTCCAGCTCCCAGAGGAGGTGTGTGGAAAGGGACTGGAGGTAAATGGCAGCAAGTGACAGGGAACTATCAGGAGAGATGGGAGAACCTGTGGGTAGGATGAATATGTGAAATAAAATACACCATCAATCCAAAATACTTTGTTGCAGCTCTGGTTTGAGGATGCCTCAGAGAAGAAGGTTGGTTCAGATGTACTCAAGGCAGGAACAAAGAATGCCATGGTCCGTTCCGCCACCTCTCCCTCAAAATTCAGATGGGGGCTGCACCGTTCTCGGCGATTCCTCTCTCAGGGAGGCTGGAAGTGCTCCCTTCACTTGCCATTGTCTCCTATAACGGATACCAATACACAGGCCATTTAAGTTTGTTAAGTCTCCTATATTCTTCCTGCACGTTTGATATCTTCCTCTGCCAGACTAGCCTCTGACCTCTTTCCTTGTTCAGGGCAAGCTGTTTTTTAGTGGCTCTTTGTTCCTTACTTTTTTGTCTTGTGCAGAATAGTTTTTTGTGCCTGTGGACCACAGAGGAGACCCTGCTCAGCCCGCAGCTGTGTACTGGCCCTGTGTGGTGAGAGCTTGCTGTGTTCTGGTGACCCAGTGTACCTGCCTTCTTAGGAAGCAGGTCTGCCAAGAAATGCAGAGCCCACAGAACATTCTGCTTGAGTTTGCAGACAGCCTGAAAAAACAGTTTGTAGAGAAGGAACTTGCTTATTCAAAGGATATTTGTCTTGTTATGCCAGGTGTCTGAAACTTCAGCTGGCTCCTATGGACCAGCTAGTTGGTGGCAATCTTCCTCATCATTTCTGCTGCATTTCAAATTGTAAATTCTGTCACATTTTGTCTGACTCTGCTGTATCATCCTACACATGAAGATGCTACACATGAAGAAAACATTAAAAAAAAAATCAACAAAAACAACCCACCTTAATTCTAATCAGGGACATCACACAGGGTTACGGATGTATTTTAACAGCAGTAATTCTTTTTGCTGCACTCCCCCAGTTGCAGACCATCAGAAAGGCTGTGCCCAGAACTAGTGTAGTCATGTCCCATTATAGCTGAGTGTAGTCCATTCAAATTAAAGCCAGTGGCATTCATTGCAAGTGAACAAGACTCACTCAGAGCAACGGATTCCCCCATCACAAGGACGGGCTGAATTCCTCCAGGCTTTCTAGCATCTCTACAGCAGGCTGGGTGACCAGTGGGCTGGTAGGGTGTCACCTCAGGGGAGACGAGGGCATTGCTGGTCTGCTGGTTCTTGCAACCCCTGGGTTACTTAGGTCTGTTTTCCAGCCCACCTTCTTTGCCCAGATTAGATGTTTGTCTCCAAGTCCCTGTTCTCATGGCAAATCTCTCAGTAAGAAAAGGCTGGGGATATCTGTAGGACAAGGACTTGAAACTGAAGTTAGCCTCAGGTCACCAAAGCATGCACTTATGCAGAAGCAGGGCCTTAAATGAGGGTGGAATAAACTGGTTCTGGAGAGGTCCTCATCCAGCACAACACTGCTGGCTTATGATCAACAGAGCCTGATATCCATGCAGGTTTTAGTCAGTTTTACAGCCCTTAAAACTTCAAAGATTAAAGAAAAAGTAGAGAGAGAGATGGGGAACCTAAACAAGTGATCACATCTGAGCCTAAATAATTCAAAAAAAAAAAAAAAATCCAAGTCTTCATTTTGCTGCTCCCTTAATAATCTAATTGTGGCCAGATGTATGTTGCCTATGGCTTCAAAGTAAACTGGATTTTAGAGGAAACATGTTTCGCAATTCACTAACGCAGCCCATCAAGCCCATGCCAGGGAGAGCTGGCTAAGATGCAGCTTTTCCAGCTCGCACATCCCGCTGGTAAATTTGGGCTGATTTGTGCTCACACAGAGGGCTGTGACTCCGGCAGCAGCTGTCTGGCGCAGCAACCTGCACGCAGGCAACACGTTGGCTCCCCCCGGAAAGGGGGTGCCCTTCCTGGTGTGCCCATGCACACAGACATTCTGCAGGCACAGGCCACACGCGTGAGCACACGCACTCAGCCATATGGGCTATGTATCCACGTGTGCTGCCCTCCATAGATGCGTGTGTGCAGGCCCTGCTCTGCCAGCACGTTTCCTTCTGCCCTCGCCCCACGAGCAGCAGGCACTAATTCTCCCACCGCAGACTTCTCTCCTTCCCTTGCTTTGCTTTCTGCAGCCTTGCAGCAAGTAGCTCCCCTCTTTACCTACCGTCACGCCGCGGCCTCCCCCAGCTCCGAACCTGGCGCTTTTCCACGGAGCAGATTCGCTGCCGACAGCTGGTGCCGCCGAGGCGGGAATGTGCAGGCAGTGCCCGCGCTGTGCCCGCGGCCGCAGCGCCGGCAGCCCACGGCACTCCGAGGGCACAGCCGGACGCACCGGAGCCGCTCCCGCAGACCCGCAGCCTCTGCCAAGGCTCATGCAGATGTTTTACACACACCAGAGGCGTGAGCACAAGAGCACGACATCAGGCAGGGCTGCCCTACAGGCTGATTTCTAGTTTTCTTTGGGTTTCTGAATTTTTCTCTTTACAGGTTACTGTAAATCCCTGTGGCATAAGGCTGCTTTGGCTCCAGGCCAAACACAATAGCATTTTAGGGCAGCTAGCTACAGGGTTGAAAATTATATTAATATATTTCAAAAACAGTTTCCCTCTTGATAACCTTTAGACTCTGTGGTGTTCACCTGATTTTGCTGCTATTCACAGATGTGACTTTATCCCAACACTTTAGCTTCTTACATGGTTCAAGAAACAGCATCAAATCTAACCTTAAGACTTTACAAGATTAAATCTTCACAATGGACTGAATCAGTCTGATTTATTTAAGAACTTAATTGAACACTCTTTTCCTGACTCTTCACATAATCTTTTTAAACTCTTAAGTGTTAAGTTCAGTCTGAGAAAGGGACAGATGTTTGTTCTGAATGATTGCTCACTTTCTACCACTTTCAACCAAGAACAGCAAATTTGGAAGAGTTCAAATCCTGCAACCTTTGATTTTTGTTTGTGCTTCTAGATGAAGGACCATGCTGAATCCATCCAAGCCACCCTTGTATAGAAAAGGTAACATACAAAATTACAGCATCTCCTTCTAGCCTCTGCTCTTTCAGAGGAAACTAACCAAGCAACAGACAGTGAGAAGAAGAAGAGGTTAAAAGACAGTTGTGGCTCAGGATAACTGCAATTACGACTAAAACCATCTCCACAACAAACAAAGCAGTCCCAAGGCAGGCCAGCATGTCTCTCCTGCTTGTTTTTCCCCCAAAATCTTTTCTAGGTTGTGTCATTAAAAAAAAAAAAAAAGAAAGAAAGAAAAGAAAAACTGTGAGCCAGGACACCAGCTAAGCGTAAGAGGGAAGCCTGCACAGAGGCACTGGAAGAATTAATACACAAGGACCTGTGGGACTAGGGGCTGGAGCTTTAGCTCTGTGCCTAGTCGCAGAGGACGCTCTGCAGACATGGCACATAAAACATTTGCCTTGCAAAAGCAAATATCAGAGCTTCCTTGTCAAGGTTGGTGTCAGCTCAGCCCTGCAGAACAGCACAGCAAGAGCAGCAGCAGCAGCAGCTCTGCGCTGCGAGGGCAGTTGCGGTGCTGCCCCAGCACCAGCTCCCTCCTTCCAGCCACAGCTGCTGCCAGGGCTGGCGCAGCTTTGTTGGGGCAGGTTGTTTTAGGAAGGATACACTTTGTCCTTGAGGCCTTTTCCTTGGACAACCAACATTTGGGGCAATGCCGCAGATTCCAGCAACGCAGGAGCCTGCTGCGCCGTTTCTTTCCAGGCTGATCCCCCAGCCTGCAGGAGCAGCATGGTGTCTCTTGCTGCTGCCAAATGAAATTAGGAAAAAGGGCCGGCTGACTTGCATCTGCCCTACGAAACGGCATAACATAGAGGGAGCATTTGCTAGGAAAACTAATAAATGTAATTTGCTCCGTGAATTAGCTGTGTCACACTGGCTCCAAACGGGGCAGGAGGGAGAACAAGAAAAGAGCCTCTGTCCACTAAGAAAACCCGCCTCCCAGTCATTAAAAGAAGCGGGATATCAGGTCACACTTCAAACCTCAATAACAGCAGATCGGGGGGGTTCTCAGCTCCGTTTCCTTAGCTCAGTGTTACACAGAGCACTTGCTACCTCACAGCAAGTAAGGAGCTTACTCTTCTTTCGTGGGGGCAAGATACCTAGAGGTTAGAGCAAGGGGGCAGAAGGGAGGGCAGAGCAGGGCTGCCAGCGCTAGCGCCAGCTCTGTCCATGCCTGACGTGACCTTGTGCAGAAGCAGCAAGAGTTTCAGGTCAGCTGAAAGCAATTACACTGCTTGGAAAGCAGCCCGAATCCTGGCATCAACTTCCCTAACGCTTGTAAAATATGCCACAGGGCCAGAACTATAGATTTCTCCATCACTGCAAAAATAGCACTGGAGAGGTAGAGGAGCTGGTAGCTTCATGAGCTATTTGAGTCATTATGGTGGGGGTTGCACAAGCAGTTAGAATTTCCAAATCTCTTTAATTTATCCATGTTTTTTAAATTAAAAGAAAAAATGTGGATTTTCTCCCTTTCCCTCTCTTTTATGGGGGAGAGAAATTCCTGAAGGTCTGTGGCAAATACATCCCAACCCAGTAGGATGCAGCCTATTTATGTTTGCACCAGACAGCTTTCTCCCTACCTCCTTGCTGCTTTTTGCAGCTCACTCATGACAGTCTAACACAAGCAGCAAGATGCTGCTCTCCAGCACGGTTCTGGACACGAGCCAGAGGCTGAGGAGCTTCAGTGCCTCCAACCAAACGCAGGTAAAGCCTGGGGGGGCTGAGGATTAGTTGACGAGATATTCTCAGATGGACTGGAACCTCCTACTTTGCTGCAGCGCCTGGAAAGCCAAGCAGAATGTTGTCCGACTGGCCAATTTTTAATGGTTTCCCTGCAGAACAAGCAGCAATAACGTGGCTTTCCAGCTAACTCTTGGCTTCTAGCTCCCTCTTTAAAGCCTCCCACCCATTCCTCCAGGGCTTCACAGCTTTGCTGGGTGAAATTGCCCCAGGAGCAGCTAAGGACCAAAGATATATATTCAAAAAGTGAATGGCTATCATGCATCCAGCAAGCCCGGCAGGTTCTTTATCCTTCATGAGCCCTCCCCTAGCAGTAGCTGCTGTGCCCTACTGAGCATCACTGTGAGCAGAAGCATCTCGTACAGCCAGGTGTGGAGGTTTCCTATATGTGTTTCTAAAACACACTGCAAAAGCATGGCCAGAGGCCAGATCTAGTGCATGAAAAGCAGAATGGCTTTGCTAGCACAGCAGCTGTATTGGATTATGTTCATAATCTGCAGAAATGCACAGAAACACTTTCCAGCGGCAATTGCCTGCATTTCAGCACTCTTGAAAAGGCAGAAGCTAATTCTTCACTTTGCTGGGAGGCTCCTCACGACCCACAGTGGATCAATCAGCTTGGATCTTGAAAGGAAAATTCACAGATACGTGTTCGGCAAGGACTCAGCAGGGAGAAGGGCCCCGCTTTAGGCAGGGGATGGCAGCAGCTTTCCTGCTTGCCAACAGCACTGTATGAGTTGCCAGGAACGAGCAGCAGTCTACAAGGAGGGAGACCTCCTCCACAAAGAGAGGGCCATGCAGCACTAGCACGTGCTGCCCCACCACGTACTGCACAGCTACAACCTGGTTACCCCTCTGCTTTTACACTGGGCGTTTCCTCAGCTGACTGTGGCACAGGAGAGCTTGGTAAAGCAAGGCGGGACAGGCACCGCTGGTATCCCTCATGGAGACACTCCGTGTCAGGAGTTGAATTTTCTAGCCTCCCCAAGCATGATTGGGGCTCTCTCGTGTCTGGATGATCTGGATTAGCGGGACTTTAATCTCTCGCAGTGCCCGTTCCATCACGAGCTCTGGCAGCAATCCAGGCAGAGGACAGGAAGGCCCTAATAGTTTCTTCGGGCACCTTCCTTTCTCCTTCTCCACACAGGGATGGAGCTTTTCGCTGAATAAGCCTCCAGTTTTCTCTGAGTGTGGAATAGCTGCACAACTATCTGCCACAGGTATTGCTTTCACTGTTTTGCCACAGCGTGAAGCAACTCAAAGGCCAGAGAGCAAACATCAGAATCAGAAAGATGCACTGGATGTTCTACATCTTCACTGAATCCAGTATTAAGGAAAAAGTAACTTATTGAAGACTATCTAATTCCAGTTGCCATTAGTTTTGAGAACAAGCTGTTGACTATGGGATGTCCTTCACTCTGTATTGTATAAAGCAAGGAGAAGGAGGGAAAAAATCATCAGTATTCACTTTAAAATAGACCCCTAATCCTTCTTTTGGTCAATCTAGCAACTAAGAGCAGGAAGCGGAGCTCTGATGAACAAGAACTCAAACTGGGGCACTTCTCACACATAGTGGCAGGATAGACTGTGATGGCCAAAGCAATTACTGGTGCCCTACAACCACCTCTCCTGCCTGGGCAAGAAGCACCTCACAGCAGGATAAGCCAGTTAAGAGCTACAGCAGCTACTCTACCACCCTAATGTTATCACCTAACTTCACAGTTTGCTTTCCATAATTTTTTTTTTTTTGTGCAAACTACCAAGTGATAGGGTGCTGCTACCACCCAGTCCTCTTTGATACTTAGCAGAGTTGTTCAGACGGGCTCAAGGAAAGACTAGAAGTTGTTCTCTAAGGGTCCAGCCACTGATTTTCTCATCTGCTCAGATTCTCCCCCGCCAACAATGCTGCTGGGCACAGAGGGAACAGCTGGGGACAGTAGCTGGTTCAGCCAGCTCAGCTTAACCCACTGCCTGCACAGGCCCCTCATCCCTACTCTGCAGCACTTGGCACCTTCCTTAGAGCTTCCAGCCCCTAACTGGAGAAGCCTGGAGAGTCCTGCCTGAGCACCCCCAATGCAGGGCCCAGAAGGCAGAGCAGAACCTAACGCTTCCGTAGGGGAGCCCAAAGACTCACGATTGCAACACTTCCTAGTCGCTACTGAAGAGCACGATTGGTCTCTACAAGCATCTGGCTCCCTCTCAGAAATACACAGTGCATCATCCGCAGGACATTGCAGCAGACACAGCTCTAGAGTGAATCCACAAAAAGCTCCTGAAAAATAAATCAGAAGTGTGCCATCTGTAAATAAAGTGACCTAGCCCCAGGAAGCCAGGCATCTTCCCTATGCAGAAAGGGCCTGAACATGAAGGCAATAACCCACCTCAGGTGGACTGTTGGTGTTTGAATTCCCTCTTTGAAGTACCACACAGCACTACACGTGCTAACGAACAGCTCAGCACCGTCAGGCTCGTTAAGCACTACAGGGAATTGGGGCCGCCGTGGCCCAGCCACCGGCTTCCGTGAAGTCGCCGGCACCAATGCTGCGGTCCAAAGCCTTCAAAGGGGTTTTGCTGAGGGGTTTTTGCAGAGGGAGGGAAGGAAGTAGAAGGAGGTGTGCTGGAGGAACAAGAAGCACCAAGGCACTTCTTTTGAATGTGCTGAGCACCAGTACCAAGCCCTGATTGCAGCAGCAAACACAGGCCCTCTGGAGAAGTGGGTGTAAATAACTGTCAGAAATGCAAACGCGTAGAAATGCGAGCGACCTCCCAGCTAATCCCTGAGAGTTCTTTTTTTGTTATGCTCACTTGCAAGAGGCTAAGGCCAGAAAAAAAAGCATTTAATTAAACTGTAATCAGTAAGGAATCAAGTACTTTGGAACGTAAATCCCTGCACTTCTGCTAACACAGACCGCACAGGGAAACGCTCACAGTAGATGCACAGTATGACTTGGTGGACCAAAGCCAGAAGTCAATGCCAACAAAACAGCAGAGAGAAAATAACTGTGATAAGGTATTAACAGCAGCTCAGTGGCTTCTAGGCTTCGCTTCTGCCAGTGCCGAGGTTCTGGACGTGGCTCCAGGGAGCGCGCGGCCGTGAGCGACGCAGCCTCGTGCGCTGCAGCGGCCGTTCCGCCTGCTCAAGGGCAGCGTGTGCCACCTCGGGTGGGCCTGGAGCGACACCGCACCGCACAAGAGCCCTGCGAACACGTTCAGGAACGTTTACTGGGAGGGAGGGAGGGATGCTCTTCAACAAAGGGAAATATTCTGCTTTTGTTCCTACACTCTAGAGGCACTTCTATTTGTCCCCTGAATAAACCGTCTCTTTCAGTTGCTGGCCTTGAGTGTTTGGCCTGCAGGCTCCAACACGCCCTGGGAAGCATCAGCGTGTGGTTCCTAAGAGCTTCGTAGCATGTACAGTCCTGTCCAACCTCCTCCTCAAGGAGGGAGACAGCCCAGGCTCCAGTTTTCCCTTGGAAAGCCTCCCCCTCACTCCCACCCCAGCTGAAGCTCTTCCACCAGGAGCCAGAGGCTCTCCCCGTGTCCCCCTCTCCCTGCCTCTGCTTCCTGCAAGGAGCTTTGCACTTCAGCAGCAGCTGATGCCGTTACCATCTCCCAAGCGGGACGAGCAGCGTCACAAACAACGCGTGGCAGCAGGGCTGTTTTCTGCTGTGGAAGATCAGCACCCTCACGGTAACACTGCACTGTCGAGTCTCTTGGTGGCCCTGGCGTCACTTAGCAAACAGGTCTCCAAGCAGGAGCAGAGACAGAATAAAAATTGACACTGCCCTTAGAATTACAAAAGGTGGCTATTCTGTGAATTAGTATTTGGGCTCCCGAGTGTCTAGCAAGCCCCATTATCACATGAAGTTTCTCCTTTGGCCGCAGCCTCCACAGTTTCTCATTGGCGTATTTCTCTAGTATCTCAAGCTTTGAGCTTATGCAACATGTGTCCTCTGAGAAAACACAACTGAGATTCACTTCCCATCACCTACTTTCCGTAGACTTGCAGGAAATGAGTATCTTTACAGCCTTCGTCAAAAAAAGCATTTGGTAAACAGATTGAGAAGTTGTAGAGGAAAAACACAGCCCCCAAAAAAGAGGATATGACACATGCACAAGCTCAGATGCTCTGACCTCGTTTCCCTAAAAACCAAGCGAAGGATATCTCCCAGCCAACTTAGGGAATAAATAATGATACTGCTTTGGTACCGACTTGCATGTACATAGGGCTACTTTCTGAAATGTTTCTTTAATCCAGATCTTTTGGAAAAAATTACAGTGAGTGGCACCAAAAGAAGGGCATTTTTGAGTGAGTGTATGAAGCTTGTTTTGTATGTGGACAACTGCTAATGCAATTGCAGTCCAAATATGTATAGCTTTCAGGCAAATAACAGAGATCAATACTACAAGTCTTGCACAGCATAGGAAATCAGGGACTTACGATATAGCTAACTCCAGTAACACTGCTCTGGAGTACAGTTGAGAAGACTTCTCTCTGCAGAGTCTCCAGAATGGTTTCCATGTGCACTTGTAGGTGGCAATGGAGTGGCTGACTCAATGTGCAAAGCAGCAGAACTGGGTTGAAAACCCCCCAAAAAAGACACTGAAGTGAAAAGTAATTTTTTAGACAGGGCAGACAGTGTAAAGCTGATGCACAAGGGTTGAAGACAGGATTAGTTAGTAGAATGGGCAGTATTTCTACCCACATAGGTTGGTGAAAGGTCTTAGTTGCAAGATGACTGTTTAGGTTAATAACTCTGGGTATCTTCAGAAATCGTGGCAGGGGCTGCACAGTAACAGGTCCCTGCATTACTATTACTTTAACTGCGAGAAGGTACCTGGTTCTCCGTCAGTGTAATCTTTGAACCAGGGGAAGCACAGAAAACCCATGCAGCCTGTCCACGAGCTGATTATTATGCAGATCAGCAATCGTTATCCTTTCTCTCATTACCTCAAATGCTTTCTGCCATCTGTTGGTAACAAACCTGCATCTGGCAGATTACCAGGGAAGCCCTAATCAATGGGTAATTGGGGGAGAGGATTGTGGGCACAAATCCTGGCAATAGAAAGACTTCCCCCATCCCACCCCCAAAGAAAAAGAAAGAAAAAAAAAAAGCAAGAAACAAACAAACAACCCCCCAGATCATGCACGCCGACAACTTACACCATGAGCTGGTTTCCCTGCACCAGTGTGTGATCCTGTACCCAGCAGCTCTCCTACTGCCTGACAGCATTCCTCCTTGCGGCAAAGAGGCTGGAGAAATTTGCTACAGGCACTGGAAGGACTTATAGCAGCCTCTGTAATGACAGCAAAAGGTTCATTTCCTACAGATTTTGCCAGGGAGCACCACCAGGAGAGGCGCAGGGCAGAGCAAGCACAAACACACAGGAGTTTGTGTTTCTGTGTTTGCCTCTCAGAGCCATCTGTTAATGGGCAGTAGCGGATGCTATGGAGACTTTTGAGTTACAGCTCCTCATCTCATGTCCCGGTGCCTCCTGATGAGAGTTGCTCAAATGGTAGTCCCTGCAGATATTCCCCCTGCATCTCCCGCTCCTTTCCACATAGTCCTTCCACGTCTTGCTCACATGTGGCATTCCAGTATTCCCCAGCTCTACACACAGAGCTCTGCAAGTTACACCGGCTGGTACTGAGCCCTCAGCAGAGGCTTTCCGGGAATTTTACAGCCCGCACTGTAGTTAGGGAGAGCAAAGGGGAATTTGCTGCTCTGTGTTCCCTCCATCAGCTGGCTGCTCCTCTGCACACATGCAGCCTTCAGCTAACCACTACAGCTGCTGTCTCCTCTCCATTACATCTGTTTATACAGTCTGACATGGAAGTTTAAGTAGAAGGTGGGAAATAGCTCTGTATGAAGCAGACTATCAATTTATCTTATGGAGATGAAAACACACACAAACCAGTCCTGTATTTATGGAGAATCCCATTCAAGCTATATAACCTTCTCCTCCTCCATACACATGCATGGCAACAACCTTAACTGGAAGAAACTTCCGAGCATTTGACAGTCTCTAAAAACATTGTCAGGTGCTCAAGATACCCAACTTTAACAATGACACAGCAAGTCAACAAGACAAGGTTAGCTCCCTAGGGCTATTCTCCCATCCCTCCTAACCGCAAGAGTTGGAAGAAAAATACAGTGCATTAAGCAGCTTTGAAACTTCTTGCCTTTTTCTGTGATAACCTAAGACATTTGTCCCATCTTTCTATCAGACTTAAGTATCACAAGGATGGCAAGAGCCCAACACAGGACACATGCCTGAGAGAGACCAGTGCCCCAGCTACTGAGCAGGGCGGTTTTGTGTCAGCACGCCAGACTACGAAGGGGCAAAGGAGGCAGGGGCTGCTTTCTGCTGGGCCTTGCCGGCTCCCGCAGCGTCCCATCCTCCCGCTCGCCCGGCCCCAGCTGCTGGGAGGGCACACACGAAACACCCACCGTGCGCACACAGCCCCAGGAGTGCCGCACCTACCGGGCACGGGAGGAACACAGAACTCTTGGAATAAGCAAGAAAACGGTCCAAAGAAAAGAAGGAAGTAGAAATCCCTATAAATATCCAAGTGCTGCCAGTGCCCACGCACGCTGGGCTGGGATCCAGAGGAACTGTTTCGGGGCGATAAGGATCCTTGCAAGGGCACCTGAACATGGCAGAGGCACGCCAGGGCCTGAGCTAAGATGGGACTGAGACTGGGACAGCTGAAACCTGGCACAGAAGCCATTTCCTCCAGGGAGCTAACACGTGGGCCGCTGTGTCTGGAAACCAAGAACGTGAATCTTGGCCATACAAAGGCACTAAGAAGGGGCAGGGGAACACAACCAGTTGGTTTTAGAGGCATATTGTCAAGGGATACAGACCTCATTTCCTTCCTGCTATGAAAGAGAACTGATGTCTTCAATACATGTAGGATTGCATTAGGGCAGAGAGTAACAGCCCCATTTATTGAAACCCAAACTTCAATGCAGCATTTCAGAGCAGTTACTGCAGCCCCTGTCCCACAGTTGCAGCCTTCTCCATGCAGGTTGAGTTGCATGTACAACCCCACAGATAGAGGGGATCCAGACACTACAGCTTGTTATAGGCTAGTAAATTGGACTGCCATGGAAAAAAAACAAGGAATCTCAACAGGTCAAGACTCAAGTTACATAACTTAAAGCTTCAGGAAGGGAGCAGAAATAGAATTGTAGAGACAAAATTGCAATGCCTTGGCTTTTTTAATGGGAATATTGTATGATCCCACTTCAAAAGCAGGGAGAACTCAGCCCCTTCCGTGCAGGATCAGGTCACTGTGTGTCAGTGGAAGGATTACTTTCTCCAGCCATCTCTAGCCTCCCATACTCATTAATGGCATTAGTTAAAAAGAAAGGGGCACAGTGAGGAGCCAAATTCTCTTTGAATGCCAGTTGTAGCACTGATTAAAGCAGGGAAGAAATAAGAAGATCCAGCCTCATTTTAATATAGCTACGCTACTGTGAGCAGGCTCTTTAGATTTACTCTCAGACTCTGTTGAAACAGCCATTCGATTCCTTCGCTACTTGGCCAGGGCTAAGCAGGCACGTTGGGAAAGTGAGAGGAGGCATTACCTTAATGACATGACAATATCCTGCAACACCTTAGAAGCGACTCAACTGTGTGAGCATCAGCACCTAGAGGTATTTTAAGGATCCTGAGTACTTCAGACATGTACAGGGTACCGTAGGAAGGAAAAGACCTTCTCAAGCAGCACTTAGAGACTAGGCATGATACCCACCAAAATCAAAGTGCTACTTACACAGCAGTAATCATCTTGTAGCCAGCGCGTGCTCCAATTCCTTCCTGCTCCTCCTGTGCTGGAGACTTGCAGCTCAGCCTCTACAACTGTCAGCAGTGATAGATATCCGAGACACACTTTTCCTCACAATCATCTCAGGCTGCTCCTATGATTGAAAAAGAAACAAACCCTTCAGGAAAACAGCTTGCCTAGGAGCTAGTATTTTACACAACCCTGTTAGTCCTGCTGAGGCAGAATGAAGGTTACAGAGCTACACACACATATACCATGCTACCTTGGGCAGTTTTGGTATCTCTCCCACATTTCACCCTTCCCAAGCTTCTGTTGTGACTACCTCAGCATAATTTCCTTCGAGACTTGAGTGATATAGGAGAAAAGTAGTTTCACCTCCTCCCCTATTAACCCTTCTCAAATTGAATATTCATGTCAGAATGAATATCTATAAACTTTCATAGCCTGACATAGCTGACCTTTATAGCCTCCAGCAAGCTTGCTCAGGACTGGCACTGTGCAGATACACTGAAAGAGGCCTGGCAATACTAGCTCTTCGCAGTAATTCTTCCCTTCCCTAACTTAACTATAAGCAGCAGCAGCTTAAAATTCCCAGCGGGGTTGATTTTCTTCAGAGTGTAACTCAATGCAGGACAAGATGATCTCTGGCAGGCAAATAACCCACACTTCCCACTGGCTCAGGTGTCACAGTGAGCAAGAGAGCAACGGCTTGTGACCAAGGCTGCAGGAACACAGCGCGGAATGACTCGACTCCAACAAGCAAACACCTTCCAGGTACCTCTCTGGAAGGACATGGGGGGCACTGAGAGCTCCCCCCTGCTCCTGGAGGACTCCATTGTGTTCCAGAGAAAAGCAACTGGCAGGAATGAACCCAGGCTCTATATTGGCAAAGAAACTATCGCCGGAATTTACCCTTACCAGCTACCCACTACTGCGATGATCCATTTTATTTCACAGTCTAAAAGCTCATGCTGTGCATACAAGTACTGGGTAGATCAAGGATGATGTGTCCTTTTTCAGCCAATGGCCAATTTTTTTAAAAAAAGACAGTATTTATAAACACAGAAGTCCACGATAACTGATTTGTACCCACTCAAACTTGCAGAAGAAAACCTATATCCTTCATGTGTTCCTAGAACAGTCTAAGAACTCAAATAATAGTAAAAATAATTATTATTAAAAAGTTACTTTACAGCTTGCTTACTTTCTCCCTACCCCTTTCTGACAGAATAAGATCTGCCTTGTTAGGGAATGGGTTTCTGTATGCTCCACTTTCATTAGCCGCTTCCTGTGCTAAAGCACTTCATGCTTTGGAAGCTCCAGCTCTGCAATGCCTGAAGCACACGCAGAGCGTGAGCGAAGCCACCTTCCAGAAGAACACAGCAGAACATTACGGTCACAGTCATGGGCAAGCAGGCCAGTAGTTGCAACAGACCACAGAGCATGAGGAAGTGCTTTTCTCCCCCAAAAGGCTGCTCAGCAGAACGTACCACTGCAGCACAGATGCAGATGACGCTTGGAGCAGCCACGCTGTGTCACACAGGTAAGTATTAAACAAAGAAATGGGACTTTTAGAAGAGTCAGTGTCACTCCCACAGCTTCCTCCTCAGCGGGCAGCGTACTCTGTCCTGTCTGTTTCTAAAGCGTGAGCTGCTGTTAGCTCAAGAATGGCAGCGTATGCTTCAGCTACATGTATTTTATTATACCAGAATAACTATACATATTACAATCACCCATATTATAATATACCTATTATAAGCCCCAAGAGAAAAAAATGGACAATGACTATTTCGTTTATTAATATTAATTGGTCAAATACTAAAAGTTTAAAAGTTTTGGCTATCTATACGTTTACAGTCTCTAAACAGAGTGAATATCTTGTTCCCATGGATACAAAACAAAGAGCAGCCATTAAAAACAGCTGGAGCATCTGCTAATTAATATCTTGGCCACATGTCCAGAGGAAAGTCTTAAACAACCAACACAGCATCCTTTGTGCTCATCTTCATCTGTAACATTCCCAATTTATGCAAAGGCACCAGCCCAATTTACATACCCCTCCATATAAATGGCAAACAGAAACAGAGTTGAAGTAACAGATCAAGGCACACAGAATCACAGCGTGTTGAGACTGGAAGGGACCTCTAGAGATCTAATCCAACATCCCTGCTCAAGCAGGGACACCTAGAGCACAAGGTCACATCTAGGCAGGTTTTGAAGATCTCCAGAGAAGGAGACTCCACA
>JAVCKT010024318.1:10927-25246 GCA_032273925.1 Rhynchotus rufescens | reverse complement strand
TATTCATGGTTATTATTTTGCAAAATTTTTTTTTCTGTTTTTTTTTTTTTTTTAATGCTTTTGACTTTTGCATATTGAGTATCTTACTGTCCTCCTCCCATATCTCCAAAGGTCAATAAGGTTATGGTTATGGCTCCATGCTCTTGTTGTTTCCAAACCTTACTGGATCCTTTTCATCTCCACGGTTTATCATGCCTTCTAGTCATTCAAAATGACACTGTATGTTGACACTCCTATATATATACAACTTCATAGATATCAAAGGACACAGAGACAAGTGTGCAGGTACCAAAGCCTGCTGGAAAAACAGGATGTTTTACATGGCCTGCCTGTGGCAGGGAGATAGCAGTTCTTCAATCCACATTTCATTATGCTATCCTTGACAGAGAGACAGAAGTTCAAGATTAATTTATTCACTTGCTTCTGGATATAGTTATTTGTGGTGGGTTGGTTTGTTTGTTTTGTTTTAAGAGATGACTAATGTCTAATTATAAATACGGTACTCCAAAGTCTCTGATAGAGATCAGAGTATAATTGCTGGATTCTTCAAGTATAAATCGGGATATTTCTTCCATCAAACTATGTAACTCCAAACAGAACAGTAATTTGGGCTGTAAATACACTAAAGCTGGTGTTAATGTTGAACAGAATTGTTCATTTTCTTTGTTCATTTCAAGATTAGAGAAGGGACCACTCCTCACGAAGAGCTCATGTAGGGGTTTGATTATTTTCTGCATGGTTAACATGATTTCAGTTGTTTCAATTGTATTTCTTTTTCAGGCAGGAAATATATTCTAGATCATTCACCTGGCATGGGATGAACTTCTATTTAAATCATCCATCCAGCAAGACAAGTCTAAGCCCAAAAGGTAAAGAATTGATTATATATTGTTATGTGCAAGTTCAATTACGTAGCTGTATAATGAAATCTGCTTTACAGCCCTACCTACACCACCACAATTGCAACAGTGCTTATCTGTGATGAATGTGGTTGCAAACCTACATAACAGAGGCTTATACAACTATTTTAAAATGAGGAATTCAGTTCTTAGCAATGTAGGTCCAAAAAGATATCTAAAAAGCATGCATTTACCATACTAGTTTGCACAGCCCCAGGACTTGTTTCTGACTATTACTATGAAGTAGTGAAAGGGTCATTTTTGAGTTGTTACTGCCTTAAGTGGCATCAGCACTGATGCTGCACAGGCATGCTAATGATATAGGAGTGTTACATCATTTACATAGTTATTCATCAAGATTGTAGAGTTGCTACAGCAAGACAGCAATCGTGCCACACATTATTCTCTTACGTACTTCCATACTTAACATGCAACACTGCATTTGGTCTATTTAGCATGGAGAAATATAGAGTTTAACACTAAATATTTAAGATATAATTGCTTTATAAATGATGTGTTTTTTATTTCCTTGTGTTTTCAGCTGTGTGGTTCATGTTTCTTCATGTCCTGCAGGCAGGTGACAATGACACCCAGCTGTTGTAGTTGGGTCGTTGCTATTTGGATAGGGTATAGGCCAATTGTCTGTTTTGGGAAGTCACCATGGCTATCTGGGTGCACAGGGAATAGGATTCCTTCTTCTGATGCAAGGGCTTTTGTAAACCAAGACTAGCAAGCGTATAGGAGGTGTGCAATCTAGCTAATTAAGAAAGTGCAACAAGGTAAAAAACGGTTAAAAAAAAAGTAAGTAAAGGTAAAAAAAAAAAGTAACTGAAGTGAAGCAAAGATCGGCATTTTTGACAGAGAGCAGTCCTCTTGGGCAGTGCTGGGCGTGAGCAATGACTGCTGCCTCTGCACCTCTCGTGCTCTTGCTGCTGAGCAGTTACACATTTTCTCTGACTTGCCTCTTATGCAGTTCAGAGCCTTGCTCTAGATCTTTTAATGGAAATAGTCATATCTATATTAAAAAAAAATGATTTTCTCTTTACTCTTATTATTGGAATTGTCTGAAATGTTGCAGCTAAATCTTTTCCAAAATGTCATTTCAAGGTAAAGCCTCTATACAGTGTTTCAGACAGGTTAGTTAAAGATTAGCGAATATGGGAAAAAAATGAAGGATGTACTATGTACTCTTAAGAAAGATAGTACTGCCATCCCTGCTTATAAAATCCTGAGGTAAGTGTAAACACTGTCCGAATATGCTACAAAGTGGGTTATACTGAAGAATGGTCAGCGAGCTTAGAAAGATTGCCTCTACCTTGTAATATTTGAAAAGATTGTTGATACAGTTTAGTATATGTTTAGTATAGATTTAAAGAATAATTATAGTGATGCATGTAATTTGTTTTTAAAATGTTTTTGACATCCTTTCTTAAAAAAAATCTAAGATATAATGGAGCTAACAAATCCAAGATATATATGTATATGTATTTAGAATTTTATCAGTTCTCAGAATACTTCCATCATGATGCATGTTTCACAAAAATAGACTGAATTGATTCTGAGCTGAAGGGAAATATTTCCTGTATGAAATCTGTTTTGTGAGACTAAAAGGATGATTTGATATATCTGAAGGAGGTGGATATTTCAAAGGAATCAAGTATCCAGTTCCTATTGAGTGTGCTTCTTAGTCTCAGTTATAAATTTCTAGCTGAAACTGTGGAATAAAGTGGAAAAGTGTGGATACTTAGGCGCCTAAATAAAAGGCACCTAAGCTTTTTTAGCACCTAACCTAACTTTCCTACAGCTTTTAGGCACCTAAGCTAACTTTCCTAAAGCTAAAGAAACAGTAAATCTGGCCATCTAAATCTACTCTAAGCCTTAAAGAGTTCTTGAGAGTCCTTTCATTGATTGTGGGTGATGGCTGTCTTTTAATATAATGAATAGATATGAGAAGAAACTTGCTGTCAAAACCTTCATGCCTAATGTAAAAGAAAATCCAAGCAAGGACCTCTCGGAGTGTCTGTGAAATGTTCCCCTCAAGCATTTAGGTTACAGGAAGAGACCTAAGACCTAATAATAGCCAGGTGTCCTTGTACGTCTCTAAGCATCTGCAAAGAACCTTGGTTTCTCCTGCTGATCTGTTTTAAGATAGAATTCTCTGGTCTCTAGGGCTGTTAATCTGGCTTGCTTCATGGGCATTAGGTTCCCATTAAAGAAAAAAGGTATAACTCAGATGAGCTCTACCAAATTGCTATCTAAACTACTGAGAAAGCCTGAGCAGAGGGATGCTCTTTTGTGCTGCTCTTTCACGTCTGAAAGCATTTCTTTTTTAATTCGTTCTCTTTGCTTCTGCTGTGCTGAGCGTTATTATAGTCTAGTGAGTTCCTGAAAGTGGGAAATGCCAAAGAAACAGGTGTCAGACTTCAAAAGAAGCATTTGTCAAGACTTAATGTTCTGAAGCTAAAGGTGACAGCTCAACCTAAATAAGTTCTTCTCAACAGGATTTGAGTTTCCTTAATAAAAAGTAATAATTGAAAGTAAAGTGCAAATCTGTCGGCCTGGAGAGTAGAAGTCTTAGAAAAATGTGCATTATTTGACATGATATCTTGATTTAAAGACTATTTGTAGTATAGTGTTCAAAGTCCAAAGTTATTTATATTCCTCTGGTAGAATAATCTATGCCGTATGAAAGTATAAGTTTGCAGCATGAAGATGTCTGTGGACACATTCATGGGGTGGTTGGTCTTTGATTCTCTTATGTTCAGGACAGAATCTAGAAGAACATCACTGTGGAAAGAGTAAGAAATCAGTAGACAAAGCAGTACTAATATAAATAAAACAACAAATATTTTCCTTATTCTCTCCTGCTTCCCCTTCGCCCCGCCTTTCCTCCCTCCAAAGTAACATTATAATTTCTGTGGCAGTAGTAGCTCCTAACTTTTAACAAGCTGATTTCAGAGACAGAAAAAGGCTTAAATGTTTTAAAGCTGGCTTTTCACTGAAATCTCTTGATATAGTGTTTTGTATTAGATATAAATATCTCTCATATCTGTCTCCGCAAAGCTTGCTTTGTCTATTAGGAATCCTCTAATTAAAAGGAGGTTGGCTTCGTGGAAACAGTCAGATGAAACATGCTCGCAGTGTGCATTTTCCCAGTGTATTTGGATTTATACATCAAATAAATGACTGCAGCGATTGCTTATCACCAGCAATTCAGTAATCAGATGCTTGTGCCTGGTTCTGTCTGCAGTCAGTGTGGTTATGACAGATTTTCTTAAGAAAAGCAAATTCTATCCCTTGTGGTGCTGAAAGTGCTAACCAGTTTCTGGTCTAGACGTCAATGACCCTGCAAAGCCTAACGGCATAGTTGTATATCAGGGTATATGGGAGGACTCACAGATTTTAATAGACTTATTTGTGGGCTTTTATGATGCATGTGATTAGTCTTTTGACTGGATTAGGGTTATGCGTAGGGAAGAAAGAGTGGGTTTGTATATATATGTGTAAAACAGAAGGCCACATTAAGGACACCTTGAAGATCAGACCTTGAAGCGAGTGGGTGTAGGAAGATCTGGATTATTATCACTCTGATGGAGGAAGGCAAGGCAAAAATAGCTGTATATGGAAAAGATTTCGTGTAATGTGTTGGCCTGTTTGCTTTTTCCTGAAAAGCACAGTTCTGTCTTCTGTCTGTTCAGTGTTCTTCTGTGATGGATGGTGTGACTGCAAGTCCTCCATAAATTCTAGTGGTAAAGCAGTAGACTCAATAAGAACAGCTGAATTTTACTGATCTCCACCCTGGTCTGGCTCCCTTCCAGTTCTTTATGTTTGTACTCTGTACGTGTATACCTTATCAGTGGCAAGGTGTGAGAGCTCTCTATCATGAGGAGCAATGGAAACATTTTTGTGCAAATACTATATTGATTCATTCCCATACCTCTTTTCCATGTCTCGTGTGGAAATGCACACTATCACAAAATTTTAAAAATGCTTAAACATTTGTAATATTGCCCCAATTAACCTTTGAATTCCCAGAACCTTATAGGTAAAACAGTTAAAACTGGTACAACAAATGTGTCTAGCACTGTCGAGCCGTGAAAATCAGAGATACCTGTGCTGTGTGTGGATGTGAAAGTCTGATAAGGAAGAAAGTGAAATTTAATTATTGTGTTAATTTCCCATTACATGTTTAAGTATCTAAAATTAGCAGCCTTCATTTCTGGAAGTAAAACAAGAAAAGATTTGTTCTTGAAGCCATGTAGCAATCATTTCAGCTAGAAACTGAATGTAGTTCCAGTAGAAGATAAGAGTAGGATCTGGGCTTTTTGGATACTACTAATCTGCCAAGGGAGTTTCCCTGAATATCAAAATCTGTACTTCACCTAACTGCCTCTCTGAGCAACAAAGTAATACAAGAATTTTGGTTAAATGTTGGCTATTTCATTTATCAGAGCCTCAACTGAAAATACCTAATGTTCAACAACATATTTGTGCATTTACCGTAGGGGGACATTAAGAGATTCCTCCTCGGTATTGAATATCACATAACAGATAGAGTTCTGCAACTTATATAATTTAAGGTTCTTAGAAGTTCTCTGAGAGTATAAAAGTTATTTTTTCAAATATGTAAACTCAAGGGGACCTCCATTATGTACTGTGAAGAATTAATGAAAATAGCAAATTAGAATGAGAAAGATCAAAGTTTGGGACAGAGTCTGCAGATCTTCACTCATGTCATGGGCCCAGCTGACTGAACTGGGTTGTGCAAAGGGTTGTACAGCCTGGAGCAGTGTCAGCTGCTCCGCAGGGTGGGCACAAATGCCGCTGGCTGGATGTGCTCCTGGTCAGAGCACTCTTGCCTTGGAGAACCTTCATCTCACCTCTGCAAGGCAGAGGTCATTAGTGTCATCAGCTTCGTTATTAACGAGCCTTCCAGAGTAAGAAAAAAAGGGATCTGAATTACGTAGTTAAAACCTAAACTGAGCTACTGAAACTAAAAAGATAGAGCCTCCAATCTTTAAAATCAAATGTGAACATAGCCCAGCCTTTCTCATTGCCACCGCTTTTTAGATAAACTGGCAGTAGCGGAAAGCTGGCTGGTGGTGCAAGATTTTGTTCATCTGCAGCCGCTGATATCTGGAATGAATTTTCTTGCTGACCCCACTTGGTGACTTTACAATCCTGTTCATGAAAGCAACCTTTATTCTTTGGTGTTATTCTTAGGCCTTCTTCTTGTGGTTGAAATTATTTAATACACTCCGTTCTCTAAACGGTTTCAAGAAGAGTAAGATTTGTCCCCATGATTACCTTGCTGTATGTGTATATCTGCTTCTCCCCTGCTGTGCATATTTCATGGGCCTGCGAGTGCAATTGAAATCTGGCTCAGGTCACGCTCGGTGTAAACAGACTGCTTGACAATGTTATCAGGGAAATTCCAAAGAAAGGACTAGCAAGTGCATATAAATAGTGATTTTCAGAGGCTTATAACTATGTCACAACTGAATGTCTTCTCATAAGAATAAAATCAGAATCTTTCACTGCACTACATCCTGCCCTGTCAAATTGCCAATTCTACCTCAAAGCCAAGGCCAAGCAAAACCCTCGCAAGCGTTCTGAAAGAGGTAATATAATCAGCACAGTATTATTAATTCCTGTCTCCGCTGATGAAAACAGTTCAGCCTGGACTTCCCATAAACATGGGAGAGATCTGTGAAAGATACTTCCAAATGCAATAATTAAATTTTGCCAATTAGAAGGAATTCAAAATAGGCTGCACTAATAATCCTCCATTTATAATACTTGATAAAATCAATACATTTAAAGATACAGAAAGAAGTTATAACTGTTTCCCAGTGAAGCAGTTCCATGCCTAATTGCTGCACTATAAATGAACAAAAGCATCTCATATTCTGCCTCTTTTAAAAGAAGCCGTAACCGAACTTGTGGTCTCTGGGCTTGCAGAGTTGGAAATGGGATGTAAATTACAGATATTTTACATTGATCTATATATTAAATGATGAAGAATTATAGAAATCTCATGCAATAGTCTGTTCTGCATATATATTTAAAGAGCTGTATGAATATTCAAAAATCATTGTGTCTTCTGTTTCAAAGAATGAAAGAAATATGTTTTCCCTACTTATGTATACATAAAACATTTCTCCCAAGGTCAGAGAGAGAGGTCAGAGCCAAAATAAAAGTCGCTCCTGGGAGTGCTTGGCCACATGATCTTTCCTGTGGTTTTAAAGGCTGGAGTCTGTGTGGGACAAATTTAATAAACAGATTCCAGCAGTATTTTATTCAATTTCTGACGCAACCTTCCAGAATGGTAGAACTGGGATTTTGCTATACTGAAAAGCCAATTGTTGTGAGATGTTCTTTCTTATGATGATGATATGGCCGCGCTCCAGCTGAATCATTGATTGTTGATGTCCCTCTCCAAGGAGGAGAAGGGTTATCCAGAATGCCCGTAAACTGACGGTAGAAACTGGTAAAAGCGGGAGCTTGCATGTCCTTGCTCCTCTGCTGTCCTGAGCTTGACAAATGTGTGCGTGGTACCCAGAGGAAGAACCATAACATCAAGTTAATCACCTGCCGTACAATCAGCAGTTCAAAGTGCTTTGCACCTCTTGAGAAACCTTTGAGGGGCATTTCTGTTGAATGCAGAGAATAACCCGATAGAAAAATGAAAAACCTTTTGTCCCTTTGGAGGATCACTGAAAAAAAATCTTAAAAAAAAAAAAAAAGTGAATCTGCCATATCACTGAGAAACCTTTCGTCCTTTTTGAGGCATATTCTCATTGAAATAAATGTCTAAAAATGTGCAACTGAGGTATCATAAAGGCAGTGTGCTTTGGAATATCCTTTGGAATACACTTTTTTTTTTTTTTTTTCAAAATGATTTTATACAATTCTGAGTTTTATTTATATCAGATCATATTATGTATCTTAAGAAAGAATGCAAAAGATGAAATATATCAACTGGTAGAGCTAGTCCCTGATTCAAGAAAAAGTCTCTCAACTGAAATAATATCAGCCATCTATTTAATTTTAAGCTGATAGGTCATCCTACTTGAGCCTTGAGAAGTACCGAAGAAATTTCTTCAATGCAGGTTTTTCACTACTGAACAGCCATCCAACCTTTTTCATGGCATGGTTTCAAAATTGAAGAAAGCACAGTGAAGCATACAGCTCCCGAAACAGAGGGGAAAAAAAGAAAGTAATACTCATGATAATTACAAGAAAATAATACTTATATATCCAGAGAATGCCATTGACTTGATTTTCCATGAACATGGGAGAGATGTGTGACTGTGGGCACAATTTGTGCTTTATTTGCATATACTGATTATTGGTGGTGGCAAAAAATAGTGGATACTCTGAATACTGATGCATCTTTAATCTTTCAGTGTCTAGCAATAGCATTAAGATGGTATGCCTTGCACACAGAGTCAAGCCTAAGTTTCAGACTATGGATATGTTCTTCAGTTTGTTTATGCTGACTGTGATTTAAGCTGGTAAAGATAAAACCAACCTTAATGATGGTTAAAGTTGAACACCATTTACTCTCTATGAAGTGCACTCTATTTCTTCTGTTATACTTGCTACTTGCTTTCCCAACATAGCTCACAGATGTTTTTGTCTTTCTGCTTGTCAGTTTTTATGCTACAAATTCTTTGGGGCATTTATCACATGAACTGCTGTGTATAAGGGTGACTTATTTCTCTGGAGTGCATCTCAACCTGCTTCGGTAATAGTAATAAATGAAAGGAGGATAACTGACATGATGTTTGCTGTACACGTCTGGCTAAGCAGAACTGTATGATAAGAAGGGCCCTCGAGCCCACTACCTTATTTCAATAGCAACGTATATGGAAAAAAATCAGAGCTGGGCAGCTGGAGCCGCACAGAGGGAGCAACCGAATCCGCAGATAGTGTGGAGCAGGACTGCAGAGGAGGGAGCTGCTCTTCTAAAGGTTGGAGACTGAAACCTTCAGATAACAACCAAAATTAATGTTGTTCTTTTAGCACAAGGTTCTCCAAGGTCCTGAACACTTTTTGTTCCTTTTCTTGTGCCAAAAGCACCGATTCGTGCCCGCACATGATTCAAATCCTGCAGCTGTTCCTTCAAAAATGTCCACGGTGCAGTTAGTTATAGCTAATGCACAAATCCAAAGCACACTGAAAAGTGGAAATGAATAAATTTAATGACTAGATACCTCTATGAAGACTTAAGGAAACCATAAAGGGGCAGTTTAGGATTTGTATATCAGATTAACGAATAGCAAGAAGTGAGCGTAACACTATCAGGGCATCTGCTTCAGCCTTCAACCAAGGAAGCAATCTGAGCTGCCACAGGAAGGGCAGAGAGAGACATGGCATAAGTGTACTTGGAATAGTTCACATTGAGCATTGGAGAAAATAGGGGGAAAAAGCTATTGAGTTGATTTGTGAGCATCTCCTGTTGTTACAGCCATCTGAAAAAAAAATATTATTTTGAAACAGAATATCAAATTATTCATAGAATATTCTGTTACACTTAAAATTTAATTTAAGTCTTCACTTCTTAGTTAAACATGTTGCATTCAGTAGAAGTAAAAGTTTTCAGTTCAGAACCTTGGTGTATTTGACAGTTTTATGCTTATTATCAAGCTTTTTTGGTGTTCTTTAGTGTGTCTATATATTGTTAAATATGTTTTTCATCTGTCCATAAAGGATAAAATATGAGCAGTTATAACAGTCATATTCTCTGTGCTAAGAATGTGGTGTCCGAGATACCAACCTGATTACAAGTTGTTCTTTGGAAGTAGGAGAAATAACTACAAGATAGCAATGTCAAAGCATGGAACACTTACACAATGAAATATTAATGAAAGTACATTGCACTTACATCTCTATGACATCTAAATGGGAATCAGTTATCCAGCCTTCAATGTTTTCAACAGATTTCTAATCTGTTTAAAAAAAAGGAAAAAAAAATCCAGTTAAAAATGTCAGCCAGCAAGACTTTCAGATACATAATAATTACTAATTTGTTGACTTCCTATTACTGAATAATAATATGCTGCTTGCTTAGTGCAAGCTTATAAATGCTGAATCAAAAATGTGAAGAACTCTATGAAATGAAATATGGGGAGCTTTACGGTACTAATTTTCTTCTAAGCAGAAAATGTAGCTGTTGTGTTAAAAATGTGAGCAGGGGTATTAACATTTTGTTTGTGCAGAGCAAAATGTTCATAGAAAGGAGTCTGTGGCACTATTAGTTTTATAGTACTCCAGCAACGCAGCAGTGGCATTGCTGGGATTGCAGTTTAAGATGGATTTCCATGAGCTATAGATTTTCATAACTACCCTCATTACAACTTGCCTCTTTGATACACTCTCATACTTATTTATTTAAACATATGAGAAATAGACTGCTATATTAATCAGAGGGCATAATGAAGTGTTCTCTCATTGAGAAGTTTTAATCTTAATCAAAACCTGACCTATGTGGTATATTTTAAAAAATAAGGCATATATTATTCAATGGTGCTAATAGAACTTCTAATATTACATTAATTTATACCAGCCAGAATTAGTATCTATTTTAAGTTAGTACTGTAAGTTGAATGACGATAAAAACTTCTCATTTTTTGGTTAGATTTTAATAGCATAGAATGGCTCTGTTCGACCATCAGTGAATCACACTGGCTGACACTGTAGTCCCTTTATGTGGCCACGATCGCCCTTGCTGGGCGTATTATATTAAATCAGGAGGTGTGACTTGACCTAGGCAAACTAGTGAGCGGAACAAAAGCTGATAAGCGTCTCAAGTCATGAAGAACATTAAATTTTTCATTGGGACAAATTTGTCTGAGGCTATAAAACAGCATTACGTGGTCTCCAACCATAGTGGATTCAAGCTGCGCAGTCAACTACAGCCTAACTAATTCCAGCTGGGGCTGGGTGTAACCTGCAGGCTCAGATCTGCTCCCGTGCAAGGAAATTGAGAGCTGTATGGAAGAGGTTTCCAGCCTGAGCTCTTCTGGATGTGCTTTCAGCATGTGGCTCAGTCTGTGCCACGGTGTGGGGCACCTCCGTTCAGTGCGAATTCAGCTAGAAGAGACTTACCCAGAGTTTGCTCAAACGTGCACATTGCCTCAAAATAAAAAAAGCAAGAAAAAAAAATCTAAATATTTCACAAAGGAACCTTTAGGTAAATTGCGTTAAGTAGGCTAAGTGCTAAAGCTGTAAAATTTATTGTTGTGTTGGTATCATGTGTAATGACTGCAGTCAGAGGTGCTTTTGTTTTATTCTGGCGAAGTTCAATGATTTTTTTTGTGTATGATGATTAGATCATTTCTAGAGTTTCTATATAGAAGGGAAGTCTCAAAGCTTAGACATTAGCTTGTCTGTTAAAAAAATACTGTAATTATAGCACTGTTATAACAATGATTTAATTACAGTCCTTTTCTGTTCACATTAAATCTTTTATATGGAGAATTGAGTTATAGTATCATAGAATTTAAATGTGGCATATATTCTTATTCACACTACACATTCTCATGATAGAACTTATTTCAGAAAAATAATGCTTCGGTTATTTTTTTTTCCTAATTTGGGAGACTAAATTTTCATATTTTTGGGAGATAGTCTTCAAAAATAACTAAAAAAAAAATCAGATGGTTTTTGTATTGAAATATCTAGCAGTGCACTTAGGATTGCTGCGTAATTCTGTACACACAAGTGCTGCATTTATTTATGGACAACTTTTGCTTTACCTTTTTTTTGTGGTAAAACCTGAAAGCTCTGTTTGAGATGAAGCCATAATACAGCAAGGCTGTGCGAACTACAGAAGGTAAAATTTCTGACTAAGCAAATACAGAATAATTTAATTGGAACTGCAGCCAGTGCATTTGCTGGTTTTGATACCATATATTTACGTGATCTGCTGTGTGGCTGGAGCACTGGGCAAGGATGTGTCATGGTGCTGATTTTACATATACAGAGTTTAGGGAGCTTGCAGGAGAGCGGGTATGTGCAAGAGGGTCTCGGAGAGAAGGGGCCGTGCGGAAGCAGCTCCCGTCCTCTCCTGCAGACTCTGCTGCTTCCGATGCTCCCACTGCAGCTCTGCTTGGCCCAAGGGAGCCAGTGCCATAACTCATCATGTTCTGAGAAACGATGAATTGTTCCAGGTATCTTTCTCCTGTGGAATAAGTAAGCTTTCAGCAGGTCAGTAGCTAGATCTGTTTTTTCTTTTGTTTTTTTCCCCCGCTCTTTATTTATTTATTTCTCTGGAAAACAAAACAAAGTGTTTCTTTCAGCATCATTAAGCAATTCATCCTGTTCCCCACCAAGATCCCCACAGTTTACCCACAGCTTTATTGATTCTTCTGAACCGTATTATACAATGTACACAGCCAGTCAATGAGGTGATGATGACAATCAATAGAAAGTATAATAAAATAATAAACTTGGCTAGGAACAGCAGCAGTAAACGCAGACCTTAAAATTTAACCTGTGAACTACATTTACATTTGACAGACCCTGTCTGTATTAAAGCTTTTTCTAGCAGATTTGGGGCCAGGTTTATATTTGTTGCTTGGTAGGGCATCCGATCAATCTTTCATTTGTTTTTTAAGTAGTGAGATAACAGCATGCATTCTCATAGGTCTTTGCAAGTGCTGAACATGTCTGCTATTTCTCTACTGTAAAGAAAAATAAAACACTGAACTTGGTGAAGTTACACTAACATAAAACATATGCTAGGAGAACACTGTCCCCAAACTGGCTACCCCAGACTTGGATGCTGCAATTTCCTTTGCTGTTAAACCAATGGCACTAAAATTAGTTGATTTAGAGCTCGTTAATGAATTTATCAATGTCTAAGATGTTTCAGGCTACGTATACACAGCAACACATCGCAGCTAGATTGTATTTGTTTTCTGTTCTTGTTTAATGTAAATTAGCTCAATTAGCCTGGCAAGTGATTTGCTAAAAATAATTCTTGCAAGTCGTCACGTGATTAAATTTGAAATGCAATCTGCATCTGTTTATCAGGCACCAGGAAGCTTTAAAAATTGTTTACGTTAGATATGATAATAACTCTTAGCTATAGTATTATTTAGTACTTTCCTAGCAATAATAATAATATTTCAAACTCTGTATCTACTTCACTGTAACAGATAAATTCAAAAGCACTGAGTAGTCTCTCAGCCTAGAAGAGAAGGTCTCTGTATTGCAGAGGAGAGCAGAACATAAAGGCAACTACTTGCAGTGCATCAATAGAGGTAGCAATCAAAGAGAAGTCATAGCTCTTGCTTTATAAAGAACAACACCTAATGCAATGTATTTTATTATGTTCAAAATGCTTTACCCTGTTGCTGTATGATGTTCTTCTTCCCTTGTCTTGCTGCCATCAGCTTTGCAAGGCTTAGTCAGTATAAGGTAGAAATGACTGCCCTTGAGCTGAGAGGTTGAACCTTTAGATAAATGTAAATAACTGAACCGAGAGTGTTTGGGAAAAAAAGTCCTGCTAGGATTTTGCATGATAGCATACTTGTATCCATGGACCATCACACAGCTCTGGTCTAAGCAGGAAACACTTTGGAGTTCAAAGGGAACTTCAGCAAACAGGGCCACTCTGCAGCTTCTGCCTCAAGGTTTGAGCAGGGCAGCTCAGCTTAGGACAGCGACATGAGCAGGTCTTGCACGGCTCTGCTCATGGCTCTGCAGGCCAGCAGTGGTCTATGAAGGGGAGGGAGGAGTGTGTGAAGGTCAGGGAAGCTGTTACATTACCACACATCGAGACGCTGTTCCTCATACATGCACAAACCTGCAGCAGATTCCCCTGTAACCTTAGATGCTCGTCATTAAAGATGGTTTTGTGGTACAGGTGTAGTTTTACGGCATCATTAGAGGAGCTCCTTCCACTCTAGGGCCTCCAAAGATGTCCACAGCTACATCTCTGTGTACTCAGATAAAAAGAGAGTGGTTGTCCAGCTTTAGAAGAAAAATACTCTTTATCTTCTGAGTCTTTTCATCCTTGTGGTAGCTACAGACACTAGGTCCCATTGTCAGCACTTCAGAATTTTTGTATTTTACGTCAGTGGGAAGGAGTTTCTGTTAGTGTAACTCATCATCTAGGGAGAATTTCTTATTCAAGAGCCTGTACTGTCTCAGCCCTTGCAGTGTGCATGTGTACATACATACATTTAAATATATATGCATGCAGCAGGAATTATTTACCTTATCATTGAAATGCAGCCAGCTCCCAGATGAGATGTGGAGACTATTAAATAGTGGACAGAATTATTCTATGAATAGGAAATGAAGGAAATGAGAACATGACAAGGAGGTCTTAGTTGGTGTGTGTATATATATATATATCTGTATATATATGTGTGTATGTGTGTGTGTGTGTATATATATATAATGA
>JAVCKT010024316.1:0-10903 GCA_032273925.1 Rhynchotus rufescens | reverse complement strand
GGACCCCTGCTTCCCGGCCGCCGCCGCCGCGCTCGGCTTCAGGGAGCTGGCGCCGGGCTCCGCCAAGGCGCGCGGCGTCCAGTGGCGCCGGCCCACGGTGCGGAGCGCGGCGCGCCGCGCGCTCGGGCCCTCGTGTTTCGCCGTGGCGCGGCGTGGGGTGCGCGCCCTGCACGGCGCCGTGTCGCTGCGGGCGCCTCGCGGGGCGGCGGGATGCGCCCTTGGCACGCGGCTCCGCTGCGCTCGGCCGGCGTCGCGCAATGGGCGCCGTCGTGTCGTGCCGCTCACCACGTGCCATCGTGTCGCGCCGCACAACGGGCGCTGTCCATCGCGTCGTGCCGCTCACCGCGTGTCATCGTGTCGCGCCGCACAACGGGCGCTGTCCATCGCGTCGTGCCCGTTGGCGGCTGTCGTCGGGCCGCCTCCTGCCGCGCGGCTTCGCGGGTTGCTCACGTTGCCCTGTGTGGTGCTGTCTGATGGCCCATGTCGCTGCGCGGCGTCCCGCTCTCACAGGGGCTGTGTGTGGCCGCACGCTGTGCCGGGGGTCGCCGCACGCCGTCGCGCTGTGACGGGGGTCGCACGTTGCCACATTGTCCCGCTCTGACGGGTCTCGCGCGTCACCGCACGCCATGGCGCTGTGTCGGGTGTCGCGTGTGGCCGCGCACCGTCGCACTGCGTTGGTGGCACATGTCACCGTGCCATCCCGCTCTAACGGCTGTTGCCGCACACTGTGGCGCTGTGTCGGGTGTTGCGTGTGGCCGCGCTGTCCCGCTCTAATGGGTGTCGCGTGCGGCCGCGCACTGTCGCGCTGTGTCGGGTGTCGCCGCACGCTGCGGCGCCATCTCACGCGCCCTGCCGTGTCGCCCGCAGGAGCTGTGCGCCCAGCCGCAGTTCGTGGCCGGCGGAGCCACTCGCACCGACATCTGCCAGGGCGCGCTGGGTAAGCACGGGCACGGGCATGGGTCCCAACAGGGTGCGATCCCAGGACCGGCGCTCCGGAGCAGCCGGGGACGCTGCTCCCGGCTAGAGCAGCGAGAGGGACCTGGCTGCCGCGGTTCTGCTCCCTGGGCATTCCCTGCTTCCCGCAGCCCAAGACCGGGTGCTCCTTTCCTCCCACACCAGCAGAGGCTGGCAGAGAGCAGCCGTGCGGATGTGCGGGAGGAAAGAAGCTGCGGCCGAGGCAGCCACTCGGGCGGCTGTTCCGCGACCATGAGCAGAGAGAGCTGCCAGGACCGTAGCTCAGCCTGACAGGGCAACCCGGGGAAGTTTCTCAGCCTCTGAGCAGGGAAACATGACTAACAGGCTGGGGTTTTTCCACTGTTGTGCTTTCTCAGTGGAACTGGCAAAAATCCGTGGATCTCTCTGCTTTCTGACGGTGCAATAGCAGTGATTTTGCTGCTTATTAGTTTCTAGTGCTGCTTCTGCTAGTTGCGTTTTATTGTACAAAAATAAAGGAGGCAGGAAAGTTCATTTCGGCCCAAACTGTGCTGAACTGTACTAGCAGTTCACTCAGGAGTCTTCCTGGCTGGTACCTCTATAATGAGATGCAAAATCGGTGCAAAAAGCACTCTGAAACTCAGAATACTTTAGGAAGCCTCCCTGGTGCCCCAGTGTGATCTGTGCTGTGGGGTGGGCTCTGTTGTGTGATGTTCTGGGCACGTTGCCTGCATCCTCCCTTTGGAAGCGGAGCTGAGTTGCTCCCGGCCGGGCCAGCCTCCTCCCCTGCTCCCTCTGCCCAGCATCTCGTCTGCAGTGACAAGCGCTTTGGCAGAGCGCGGGCTCCAGCGCTTGCTGCCTGTGCTCGATACCTTTCCTCTTGTTTTCGTTGTGCAACTTTGCAGCTGAGGAGTTGCTCAGCTTGAAACTGCACTCTGCTGTAATCTCAGTCACTTGAAGAGCCGTCACTTTGCAGAGATGCAGGTTTCTGTGGGCACTTAGTTGCCTCCTGCCTTCACGAGGCTTCCGGCTTTTCTGTGCACACTGTGGCTCAAGGTTTGCAGCTCCACGTGCAAGCTCTGGCGCTGATGTTGCTCATGCCAAACTTAGTCTTGAACTGAGGAAATCATGTCTTTTCTGACAGACGTTTGGACCAGAGTGTGGACGCTCCCGAGAGGCTGTGTGCCTGTGAAATGATTCCACCAAAGGATACGAATTAACCCCCTGCTTGTTTTCTTTCCACCTCCTGAAACAATGTTTGGATAGGAAGCTGTTAGTGCTTTCCTCTGCTTCACTGTTGCGGATACAGCCAGCTGTGACTGGGACTGGCCACCCTACCTTCCTGTGTGGAAGGGCAGGGTTGTGCTGCTCTGTGCCAGTTAAACCGGTGATTAAAATTAGGTGCCGTCGATCTTTTACCCAGTGGGTGCCAAGTGCCCATATTGAACCTGTCCCTTTTCACCAAGTGGCCCCTGCTGAACAGATGCAGCTTGTTGCTGCTGCTTAGCCTCGCCCCAGCATTAGAACTGAGGCGTTTGTTTAAGCTTTATTTGCTTGAATTTTGGGTGCAGACACCAGTGTCCTGTAACCTCTTGGAGGGTGGCACTGCAAGATGTCGGGTGCACTTGGAAGGCTCTACTTTTTTTTGTGTTGCCTTTGTCCACAGAAGACGTTTATAGCCTCCTTGCTATAACATTTATAACCTCCTTGCAGCTTTGATCAACAGGCTGGTGTCCCCATGGAGTTTAGTGGCTGTTGCTAGGCCAGTAAAAGCATCCACAGGGACAGGCATCCCGACAGGCACATATTCCTGTGGCGGGAGAGGAGAAAGGTCTCAGCGTGGCACGTACCACTGGGCAGCCTTACCCGTCAGTGAGTCCAGATCTTTTCAGCTTCAGATCTTTGGCTTTTGGGCCAGGTGCAGCCCAGCTGTGATGCCTGAGAGGCCCTGTGCTTATCGGCATGGGACAGCCGTTCATTAGGTCCTGCAGACTCCAAATTCCTCCCTCTGGGCTTGGAATAGCATATAATTCTGGTTTTGTTTGCTTTATAGAAGAGCCTTAAAAGCCAATATTTGGCAGTGTGTTTGCAGTATCAGATCTGGAGCTAATTATGGTGCTTGGCACGGGTGGCTGCCGAGAGGAGGGGTGACTCAGTGCGGCTGCGGGCAGGAAACTCGCTCACCCTTCCCGTCCCTCGAGGGGAGGTCTCCATGGCACCACAACACGGGCGTACACAGCGCCTGCTCCCATCTGCTGTCCACGCACGGGTGTCTCCTCCTTAAAGAGAGCTGTGGGGGGAAAAACAGTAGATTTGAGCAGCACGGATTTAGAAAATTAGATATGTGCTTTTCCCCATGCTGGGAATGGCAGGGCTACAGGTGGGCTGCTGCAGACTCATGTTTCTAACCAAGTAACTTCCCGGGGTCTGAGTTGTTATATCCATACATGAATAACTGCTATTGATGCAGTTATTAATCTATAGCAGTGTTTTAAAATATAAATAAGCAGCCAGATGTAAGGTTGAAGGGAGGGGTTTGTGTTCATTTCTTCCCCTCTAGGTTATGGAATAGTAAAAGCACCTTGGGTATGAAAAATTCTTGTGAGATTCCAGATCTCCTGCCTTTCTAGAGGTGTGCAAAGGGCCACGGCACAAATGTCACCCCGTGGGCTGCGAAAGGGATGGGGAACCTGGAGGGAGCTGGAAGCTGCTAACGTTCTTCCCAACGCTGACCGTGGGGAGCACCCCAGGCTCAAACCCAGTGCCACGAGAGCAGCGCTAGAGCTCGTGCTCCCCGAGACCTTCTTAGAGCCTCCCCTTGAAGCCAAACTTTTCCTTTGCGAGATTTTCCCCCTTCCTCCTAGGGAGGCAGTGGTGATAGAGGGCCCATGGATTTGCTGGCCTCTGTCTGGTTCATGTTCCTTGAAACACGCCCTGCAGGATTATTCGGAGCATCAGCCCTCTGTGAGAAAGGAAAAGGCTGAGACACAAATTCCTGCCTTTACAGGGCAAGGCAGAGGCGATGGTGACAAGGAGCTTCGACACACAGTGTCTTGCTGTGGGGTGTGGGAGGCTGGGGATCAGCTCTAATCTCTAATCTCTAGTCACTTATGTGTCACAGGAGGTACGTGCCTGAGCAGAAAGCTAATCATGCTGCTAAAATAACATCAGTTTCTTTTAATAATTACCAAAAACACAGGTAATGTTTGTGTAGCTGCAGTCTCCTTTCCCTGTGATTTGTAAGAGATGATGTGGAAAAATACAACCCAGGCAGCTCGTCCTGAGGTGCTGAGACACACAGACTCGGATGTGGGCTGAGCCCCACCGAGGCAGGAGGTGTGTGGGGCTGGGGAACAGAGCCTGCCTTCAGGCCTCTCCTCACGCCGGGGCCAGGGCCACAGACTGGATGTTTGGCTAACTCAGGAGGCCTCTGGCTGGTGCCTTCGGAGAAACAGAATCAAAGGAGCTCTTATTTGGAAGGAGTTTTGCAAGAAAACTTTGAGAGCCAGTCCCTAGGACAACCTCTGCACTGCAAGTCAGTAAGCACTTCTGAAACATGGAGAAAGGAAAACACTCTGTGCGTGTCAAAATATTGGTGCTGTGAGAGGAAACTGCATGTCTGGAGTTCCTGCATGTGTCCATAGGTCCTGCTCTTTGCCTTTTCCCCTCATGCTGTTTCCTAACCTGTAGGTACTTAATTCAATATTAATTTTTCTTTCAGATAGTGGAAGCATGGGTGATCAGATAGTGGAAGCATGGGTGATAACTGTACTGACAGGTCATAGAAAGCCTATTTCCCCTTCCCTTTTTGGTCAAATAGTTGTGCACATGCACCTGATCTGCCTCAGAGGGGAAACTGATGGGAGGGATCATCTTCTGAAACAGCTGAGATGATGCATTTCTGGGAAGTGAGCACTCACCTCAGAAGTTTTGATGATCAGTGTTCAAGTAATAATGCACAATCCCTATGCTCTCCAAAACCATTAGTGTTTTCTGGTGCACATCTTTTCTGCAGGAGACTGTTGGCTCTTGGCAGCGATTGCATCTCTCACCCTCAATGAAGAAATTCTTGCCCGCGTCGTTCCCAAAGATCAGAGCTTCCAGGAAAATTATGCCGGCATCTTCCACTTCCAGGTATGTGGAAGAGTGGCTCTTGCCTTTCCCCTGAGTGTTGTTAGCCCGGGATCCATGTCTGGTAAGTCAGACCTACATGGGTGACATGTTTTGAGGGGAAACAAAGAGCCAGGTGGCATAAAATGGAGTAGTACAAGGAGGGGAATGGGGGTGGAAGGAAAAGCGCCTGCTAAGAGAAGTGCCAGGAGCAGAGGCTTTCTTTGTGATCCTTCCTCCATCGGCAGATCCGACTGACAACAGGGATTCCCGTACAGTGCAGGCTAAGCTGCAGCTCACACAGCTCACAGCTTGTCCCCGTGAGCTGGGCACATGCCGAGGGTCTGTCCTGAGGTGTTCCCGCTCTCCTTGCAGTTCTGGCAGTACGGGGAGTGGGTGGACGTTGTGGTCGACGACCGGCTGCCCACCAAGAACGGCGAGCTGCTCTTCGTGCACTCGGCGGAGGGCAGCGAGTTCTGGAGCGCCCTGCTGGAGAAGGCCTATGCCAAGTAAGCGGGGGAGAGGGCTGCCTTCTTCCCTGCCCCGTCTCCTCGTGCCTGTGCCTCCCACAGCATCTGCAGCCCGAGGAGAGGGCAGCGGGGAAACTGATGGTTCTGTGTGTGTGTGTGTGTGTGTGTGTGTGTGTGTGTGTGTGTGTGTGTTTGTGTGTGTGTGTGTGTCCTTTTGTGCAGGCTGAATGGCTCCTATGAGGCCCTTTCTGGGGGCACCACCACTGAAGGCTTTGAGGACTTCACTGGCGGGATTGCAGAATGGTATGAGCTGCAGAAGGCACCACCCAACCTCTTCAGAATCATTCAGAAGGCTCTTCAGAAAGGCTCTCTCCTCGGCTGCTCTATTGACGTGAGTTAGTCCGGCCTATTGCTGGGTGCTGTGACCTTGCTGTCAGGTACCCGCAGGCAGGGAGAGGGACCTGGTGCTTTGCTCAGGTGCTTTGTAGCACACAGCATTTCCCCCCATCTGCTTTTGTCTTGTGAAGATCAGGTCTCTGCTCTGCCTCCTGACTGGAAATTTTGACCCAAGAGAGTAACAGAGGCACGTGCCCCTTTGGGGATTATGTCCAAGAAGAGGCTGAATCCCCAACTTCAGCAGTTGACGTGTAAACGCCCAATGCCTTTTTTTTTTCTTATTTGTTTTGCTTTCCTCAAAACCTGAAGTTTTTGCTGTTTCATAAGTGATAAAGAACTGTGCAAGGAATTCACCAGGGATCCTGATTTACATCTTTGCTCTAAGTGCAGCCTGAAGCTTGGCAGTAAGGTGGCACAGGCTATATGTTTTTGGAAAGCAAGCTGCTGCTAATGGCTTTCGCTGTGATACTCCCTGTACTCCCAACAGAGATTAGATCTTAGCTACACTCAAAGGGAAAGTAAATTCTGAGATTTTTTTACGAGAATGCCATTCACAATACACACCCAAATATTTCCTCCCACCTTTAAAGTCAAATCAGGGTTAGAAGAGAAGGAAGCTTCACATGGGGAAAAGCATTTCGAGGAGGGCGGAATATGTCTGAGCTCATGATTGGTGGCGTTTCCTAGGCCTGTCTCTCCCCTCGGAATTCCTGGGGCGCCCTCGGCAGCCGCGTGGGGAGCCCCGCGAGGCGCCCGGGCTCGCGGGCGGCCGCCCGCGCTGAGGTCTCTCTTGGCTCTTCCAGATTTCCAGCGCGGCCGAGACGGAGGCCGTCACTTCCCAGAAGCTGGTCAAGGGACACGCGTACTCGGTGACAGGCGCGGAAGAGGTGAGCGCTGCGCTGAGGGGCACACGCAGCAGGCCCGGCCAGGGGGACGGCGGCGTGGCACCCTGCGAGGCGCCCTCTGCTCCCCAGCCTGCTCTGTTCCAAAGAATCCCCGTTTCTGTCCCCTCCTTCCCGGGGCAGAGGTGATTTAGCGCGTGGGTCTCAGCCCACACTCAGCGTGTGGGTCTCAGCGTGTCACTTGTGCCCTCTGCTGGCGCTGTGGCCCTGGACGGGCTTGGGCGTTGGGTCCGCACACCCCTCGCGCGTGTCTGGGCGGCGGGTTCTGCCTTTTCGGAGGTTGTTCCGCACGGGCTGTTGGAAGGGTTGGGTGCCTTGGTGGGGCTTTGCAAGGGAGGGTGTGGGGCCAACAGGGTGGACCTCTCTGCACTGGGGCCTTCACAGCGACCTCTGCATCTGGTCTTGAGGTGCGGGCGCTGCTTGTGCCCCATGGACGCCTCCGAGGGGTTGTTTTTGGGTGGTATTTTTGCCAGGGGGCTTCCTTGCATTTTCTCTTTTGCATGGATTTTTTGCATGGGGGTGGCATGAAAAGGCATGGGAGCCTGGCCTGTCTCTAGGTTTTCTTTCCTCGTTTTGGCCCACATGAGCGAGCGGGGGTTTCTGTTTGTGTACGGAGCCCCTGGGTAACTCGCACCCGCTTCGCACCCATCAGGTGAACTTCAGAGGCAGCCTGCAAAAGCTCATCCGAATCCGCAATCCTTGGGGGGAAGTGGAGTGGACTGGAAAGTGGAACGACAAGTGAGTCGATGGTTTGCGTGTGGCCAGCAGGTACATTCTGCGAGGTGCGGGTGGGTTCCTGCCGTGCCCCATGTGCTCCTGGCCTCAAATTCCTGTTCAGGTCGCATCTGGGTATGTTCTGTGCGTGCCGCTCGTGTGGTGGTGCTCGGAGCTGTTTGAGAGGGCCAGCTGTACCCTGCACCACCATCTCCCATGTAGGTGTCACGGTGTCCCTCACACAGAAACCTGCCCTTGTGTCGGGTGCGGTCATTCAGCCAGTGGTCGCTACAAGGCCTTCCTTTTTCCAAAACAAAAAGACTCTCCTTTTGATCCTGATCTTGGGTATTTGAAACACAAAGCATTAAATATCCCACCTCCCTCCATCTTAATGATGCTTTGGTTTGAAGACTATGGAGCTGCTATCAGCTAGGTGTTGTGGAACACTGCAGTCACGTGCAAGAGCCACGAGACCAAATCCCGGTGCCAGAACAGCTCCGTCAGGATTCACCTTCTGCTGTTATGTGGCTAATGTGGGTTTGTGTTTCAGCTGCCCCAACTGGAATGGCGTTGACCCTGCGGTGCGGGAGCAGCTGACCAGGAGACATGAAGATGGGGAATTTTGGTAAGGAGCCCTGGGTTTCCACCTGATCTGAACGAACTGGCCTCTTCTTGGCTTTTTTTTTTTTTTCACATGAAGTACCTTCTCCCATCAGACTCTTAAAGATGAAAGATCTAATTTTCAAAAAAAAAAAAAGACCTTAAACCCACACAGTTAGATAGGGAAGAGAGAAAAGATGGTTTTATAAAGGAACCGTAACTGGATGTTTTCTGTGGCATTGCTCCCCACAGGATGGCTTTCAATGACTTTCTGAGACATTACTCCCGCCTGGAGATCTGCAATTTGACTCCAGACACCCTGACAAGTGACAAGTACAAGAAGTGGAGTCTGATGAAGCTGGATGGAAACTGGAGGCGAGGAGCCACTGCAGGGGGTTGCAGGAATTACCCAGGTAAGAACATGCTGCTGCTACAGTCCGTGTGGAAATCCTTATTCCAACTGCATTACCTTAGAAACGTGGGGTTACACACCTGCACCCAGAATCTCTTGGATCAGAGCTGCCTGACTTTGGGAGCCCTGTCCCTTCCACAGTATCAGCACAAACTTGGTATCTTTGCACTCACTTATTGGAGTGTCCTATCCAGGAGGATATTCACCTGGGATATCTGGGACTGATGTCCAGAAATACAAGTGCTTTGTAAATGTTGCTCCACAAATACAAGTGCTTTGTAAATGTTGCTCCCTGATAGAGGGTTTAGGTGTAGTCGGTAAGATGGAGGTTGGACATGGTGATAGTTTTCCCTTCTTGTACATCAGTTTGGAAGTCAGAGCTGCATCTGTCCTAGCTGATGGATTCACATGTCAGGGATGTGTTTGCTCTCAAAGGCGGCTCTGGACAATTTGTGCAAATCCACTTCTCTCCCCAGACACTTTCTGGATGAATCCGCAGTACTTAATCAAGCTGGAGGAAGAAGACGGGGATCCTGATGATCCTGAGAAGGGCTGCACGTTCCTTATCGGCCTCATTCAGAAGCACCGCAGGAAGCAGAGGAAGATGGGAGAGGACATGCACACTATTGGCTTTGCGATCTATGAGGCAAGGAGGGCAGCACCGGTACCCAAGGGGGAAAGGGAAGGAAAGGAGAGCCCACCCTGCAAAGGGGGCAGTGCAGTTCCTAGCTGCTTCCCTGCTCTGCAGCCTAGCAGGAAAAGAAGCCTGGAGGCCTGGACAGATGTATCCTTGTGATGCTCTCCACAGTCCTCTGCAAGAGCAGACTTTCCACTAACACTCAGCAAGGTTGAGCTGGCCACACACTGCAGCAAGGAGAATTTTACTTAGATGTTTAGAAAAATGTCCTCCACCAAGACAGGCAAGCATAGAAACGGGTGCCCAGGATGAGGAGGGAATGTTGTTCTTGGAGATACTCAAAGCCAGGCTGGGAAAGGTCTGGAGCAATCTTATCTGGCTCTGATACCGGCCTTCATATTAACCAGGATGTGGAAGGAGCCTCTAAAAAGAGCAGTGAAAAGAAATAGCCCTAGGATGACTAACAAGTAACTGTCCCTTTCTCCTTGCAGGTGCCCCCTGAGGTATGTGGTGCGGATTGGTGTTGGAGGCGCACAGTTGGGGATGGAGGGCTTGGGGGAAGAAGCTGTTGAGAGGATGCTGCTTCACTCACTGCACAAACTGACTGCACAGAGTCCAAAGTTAGAGGCTGCTTCTATCTGGAAGTGGCTCTGGGCTCCTGTTTGATTTTCATGGTAAGAGCTGCCTGTAGTGCAGGAATTTGCCAAAGCTGCTCTGTCGCTGCTGCTCTCCCAGCCCAAACCTGTACCTGCTCCCACAGAGCACGGCTGCCTTTCTTTCAGGTTTGCATAAAGTTCGTGTTTGCCATACAACTATATTCCACATAAGGGTTTATTTTCGTTTCCTTACGCGTTTTTTTTTTTCTCTTGACATAGTGATTCAAAAAGCTGGTTGATATAAAAAAGAAAATCAAATACAGTCCCTTGACATTTTTCCATTAAAACTGGAATTCTTTATCACATTGTTGCAACAGGTCTGACAAGTTTTGCATTCTTCAAAGCTTGGGAAGGCTACAAGGGGAGGTTTCTAGACAGAGCATGTTGCTTCTAGAGCTGAGATGTCTGACCTTGATAAACCCCATGGAAGATGTTACACTCCAAATACACTTTTCTGAAGTGTAATACTTGTTTTATCCTTAGAGGACTGCAGAACTGAACTCACTCCCTCAAGCCACTCTGCTCATAGGCATGAGATGACAGCGATGCCCTGGTGTCACCAGCTCTTGAGAGTACAGAAATATTGTAAACATTGCAAAACTTTAGCTTTAAAGCTAAAAGAGTTTTTCAAGAAAGATGGTTAGTGATATGTTTGCCAAATGCCTTCACAAAGCGATGATCTGTAAAGCTACTGTGACGTGACAGACCTTGTTTTCTTTTTCCTTTTGAAACAAATGTCTTTCTTTCCAGACTTTAACTAATGATAATTCCTATTACATTCAGCATTCCTCAATGCAAATACATGCAAATTGTGGGGCTCTTCTGTTTCTCTGCTTTCCATAAGTTTTCTGGGCAGACGAACGTTCATCTGAGCAAAAACTTCTTCCTGACCAACAAAGCGAGAGAGAAGTCGAACACCTTCATCAACCTCCGGGAAGTGCTGAACCGGTTCAAGCTCCCCCCAGGCCAGTACATCATCGTGCCCTCTACCTTTGAGCCCCACAAGAACGGGGACTTCTGCCTGCGAGTCTTCTCCGAAAAAAACGCAGATTCCAAGTAGGTGCCTGCTCCAT
>JAVCKT010024315.1:0-32329 GCA_032273925.1 Rhynchotus rufescens | reverse complement strand
CCCGGGCTCTGGGGGGCCCTGCTGGAGCAGGGGGTGGGACTGGATGATCCCTGGGGGTCCCTTCCAACCTCAACCATCCTGGGATTCTGTGAATGCATTTATGATTGAGGCCAGAAAGCACATCCTGGCAGACCTATTTTTTTCCCAAATCAGGGCATTTTGATGTACTTTAACTGTAGACCATGAGCTCCATCTGTGTTACCAGACTAAATAAGGCCAGGGCTTGGGCTCAGTTGCTGATGCATTGTTGTTAGCGTGGTAGCCATGGAATATGGAGAACCTGGACATTTTGGTGTGTATAGCTGCCTTAAACTAACACTTTAATAAATGTCATTTGCTATATGCAGAGGAAGAAATGTCTTCTGCCTACACTGCTCCATTTCTACGTTCATGGGTATTTATTACAGAAACTTAAAATGTCCTTTTGCAACTCATTCACCGTATGGATGTAGCATGGCTCTTTGCTATCTGAAATCGCTTCTGTTCGAAGCAGAGTGACCTAAAGACCCACTGACAGCTCTGCCTGGAAGAAGTGTTTGTGGCTCCTTACCTGCAGGAAGGGATGGAAAAATAAATCTGGATGTTGTCAAATCGCTGCTTAGAGGTATGGAAATAGGTCAGCCAACCTGGAGACCTTTGAATTATCTCCAAATAAGATTTGGCAGGGAAAAGATAATATGAGAATGTGGGTCTGGTCAAATGATGCAAAAATGCATTTAGGCAGGAAGCCAGAAAGCAAGTTAAATGACTTGAAGAACACTCCCCCCATGAATATTTTCAGTATCCTTTAAGAAAGAAAGATCTGACAAGCTTGTCTTTCCCCATTTTGTCACCTGCACTCTGTCATGTCTTAGATATTTCTGTTACCTCCTTAATTTTGTGGGTTTGAATTGACTTCACTGAATTACCCCTACAGAAAACTGGCATGCTGAAGTAGAGGACGTGGCTTATGCAGCAATCTTGAGTCACTTTTGTATCAATAACTATAATCATCTTGCAATAAATGCTGCCTAGACGTCACGGAGGGCTGAAGCTAAATCCAGGTGTTGTGTTGGCCATGGCATAGGGTAAACATTATCCTCAGAGTTCATGTCTTTGTTGCTCGGGGTAGGGTGGTGAGTTTGTTTTCTTCCTAATTCACCACTGACACAAGAAAGGGGTATTTTCCTCTCCCTATTAATCAGTAAAATAAACATTAAAAGACTGTGCTTTGTAGGTCACTCCTCTAGTTACAAGTTTTAAATTACTTCTTCACATGTAGCTTTATAATTTTGCAGTCTTTTGCCGAAGATAGACTCAATCTATCTCTCAAGGTCATAACGTGAAGATCACTGCGTTTTGCATCTGATCTAACAGGTAAAGCTAGAACTTGCCGTCATATTAATCTCCCAAATAAATAAGTCAACCCATTGAGATGGAAGATCAGACCCCCCCTTTCCCTTCTCACTTCTACGATTCTAAACACATTTTTCAGAATTCTTCCATTTCTGTTTGATATTTTTAAGTTTTTCCAGATAAATGCGTGAAACAAAAGATATTTTAATCGTATATTGAAAGCCCAAGGTTTTAGCATTATTACCACTACATACTGCTGAAAATGGATGCAATAAGCATATGCTGTCTCGAAGCAAACTCAGAGAACAATATTCCTATAGTGAGAGACTTTTGGAGAGAAAGCAAATACCTCCTTTGCTCGCCCTCCTCCCCAAAAACATGCAGTCAGCGCTTTGTGCATCACCAAGGGGGTTTTATTCCTCTGCAATATGGCAAGCCACGTCTTCCTCCTTAAATTCAGTGTAGTCAGCAGTTGTGGCACAGTGTGTGGCTTTTCATAATTCGACGGATGTTTCGGCGAGTGATTGCTCGGTGCCGTGCGTTATGATTGCCGAGGACGAGCGCTTACAAACATCTGTTGGGAGAGACGGAGGTAGAGTGGAGCCTTCCTCCAGGCAGAAGGAGGGGTTAGAGGCTCTCACTAGTTCTCTTTGTTACTAAATTCTGCTTATTCAGTTGCTTGATTTTCTCTTTTTTTTGTGCGTATGTCTTCAGTGCTAGATGTCATTATGTACCCCAAATCATCCTGTTCTTTTTTTTTTTGCAATGCCCTAATAATGAGCATTTGTCATCTGCAGTAGCTATATCTTATTTTCCTCCTCCCCCTTTATATCATAATATATATCATAATATCATCTGCTTAGGATGTTGGGAGAACAATGCAACAAGCTGTGCGAAATGACCTTGTCCAGTTACACAGGAATTGAGTCCGTTGCTGAAGTTAGAGATCAAACTCATCAAGAGGCTTTGGAAGGGAAGAAAAGTGGTGGCAGGAGCTCCGTATAGTACCTGCTATAAGGTTTAAGGGGTGGGCAGACTGGCTGCAAACTTGAGAGCCCTTTGCAGTTTGAGCTTGTGCGGCTGTTACAGAAAGCAGAGGAGAATGTGTGCAGATTTTCAGTGCCTAGAAATGAAAATCAGAGCAGTTCCGTGATTATATATTTTAAAAATATATAGGTATTTTTAAAAGTATTTTAAGGTATTTTAAAAACACCTTCAGGTATTTTTACTCTAAGGTGTTTTAAAAAATAGCTAAGGTATTAAATAGTTTTATTCCCAGCTTTTCTTCCCCCGATATTGTGATGTTTGAATAGCTTAACACATTAGTGGGATAAATAGCACCTAGAAAAGACATCATCTAGTGGGCTACAATAACATTATTCATAATTTCCAGAAATTCATGATACATCAAGCAAGTAAATAAATTAACGCCTAAAACATAGGTTAAGCCTGTCTGTACATAATGCTGTGCAATGTTTCTAGACGCTGTTGTCCACACTGGTCATTTATTAGCACGTCCTTGGTGTCCTTGGGGCTCTTGCCAGCTGGCAGTAGCCCAGGCACCTTCCTGGGCGTTGTGTACCAGTCAACACAGGCCATGGTCCATTCTGGAATTAAATGGAGGGTGGCAAGGCTCCTTTGGGTGCTAAGAGAGGTTAATGGGATGGACACAAGTCATGTCATGACGTTTGGCCCCTGGGCCACAAAAAAAAAATCTCTTTTCTTAAGCAGTGTAGATAAATTGTACTAGACACCTGCGTTTTCATATGAAATGTAGGAGTTAGCACAAAGGTGATGGGTTTTCCCCAGCAAAAGGAGGTTTATTGTGTTAATCCTTGCATTAAAAAAATAGATATTAGAATACTTATAAGCATGGCTAGCAAGAATATATTTTGGTTGAAGCCAGCGTGAGTAATGGATGTGCTCTGAGCCATGAGTGGATAACTAGCAGGAGAAATGCCTGCTATGAAACACAAACTCACATGCAGGCTTTGCACAGATGCTCTTATGGGGCCTCTGTTGTGTAACGCCAGATGCGAAAATGCCCCTTTGTTCAACAGTTCAGCACAGTTTGTTCAGCAGACGGTGACAATTCCACATCAGATTCATTCGGCTGAGCTCGCCTATCAATTATTGAAATGGCCTGGGATTTCCCTGCCTGGGACAGCATCTCCTTCTCCCTGTGCCGGCTCCCCAGCGTGGAGGTCAGTGATGTTCCTCATTTGTGGGTCCTCTTGTCCATGAGCTGTAGGTGAGGCGGTGCCCTCAGCTTTGAAATCTCCAACCAAACCTTGCTCTCCAGGGGAATTCACAGGCTTCAGGACATGGTGCAAGGCTCAGCTGTTTACACGAAGCATGCAGGAGACGGATGTCAGATCACCATGACTTAGATGCAGAGGTATTCCTCCACTATTTTTGCATATAAAAGATAAGGAAAAACATCGTCATAGAGCGATTTTATCTGACGAATGCTCAAATAGTTGCCAAAAATACTTGTAGGTCCGTTTTGCACCCTGGGCATGCCCTCTGCACTATCTTTTTCTGTAAGTTCTTTGCTGTGTTATGCATATCTTGGCTTGCAAGTTCCTTGGGGCAGGGACCCATCCATCCTCATTATCCTGACATGAGCCGTGCACACCCTTGCTGCTATATATATAATCATCTTGCATATAAAACCAGTGTTGTCATGGTGATTCGAAATTCCCTGAAAGCTTGCTGTAATGCAGTTAATCTTATGCACATATCTGCAGTTATTTAAAGTCAACCATATGACAAGGCACCTTATATATAATGGCATCCAACTCAGCCCGTAGGGAGCAAAAATATGCATAGAATGTGCAGCTGCTGTTTTGGGGAAATAATATTTTGAACGTCTAACTGCCTGTGACCTCACCTGGCTGCCGGATGCTGTCAGGTATTCCTGCAACCACCACAGCAGTCTTGCTCCTTATAACTTAATATAAAAAGATAAGCCTTGTCTCTTTGTCGGGGTTCAGTGCTTATGTGGAAGAAGAGCGCGTGAATAATCGATGCCTCAAAGTTGAGCATCATTTGGTGTTTTCTCCATGTGGTATTCTGTAAATCCTCCATGGAAAATCCTCCATGGAGAGACTTCCAGGGAGAAAAAAGTGAGGGGTAGATTTTGCCAAGCCTGTTTAAACTGTAGGCTCCACAATGGGCATAGAGATGCTCTGTAGTTCAGGTCCAACAGAAGCCAGAGGAAATGGGATCACGCCTTGAGAAGATATTGGAAAACAAAAAAGAGGTAGAGGTTAACTATCCATGTATGATTATAAAACACTGTACCCATCATTATGTGAAAAGGATGCAGTTCTTTCCACATCTATATGGAAACTCGGCCCTTGGGTAAAGATGGGATGTTCCTAAGTGCTCCTATGCCGATGCAATCCGTATCGTCATAAAATGAGGTTAGTCTTCCCAAGCTCAGCTTTGGTCTAGCTCTTTGTTGGTAAGGTGAAAATCCCTGGATTCCGAGGGTGTTTCAGCCATATGGAGGATGAATTGGAAAGTCTAACATTTGTATAGGGATTGTGCATTTCTAATGGGCAAAGGGGAGCCAGGGGAGCAGGCAGGGGTACATCAATGACCTTTATTTATAACTGCTAAAGCCTTGGATTAAATAAACAAGCATAAAAACCTAAGGAACACCCTACTTTTATTCACCTCCTGGGTTCTTTTTCTTCTTCTAATTGAGAGATAATTTTCACCTTTAACAGAGAAGGGAGGACAAATTTACAGGCCCGTGCTGCTGTCTCATCCTAGAGGTGATAAAGAGGGACTACGTGGCATCTTTGGACTTTCTCCTACTGATGGTCACTATAGGATCTGGGCACTTCTGCTCTTGAAAGATTGCCTACAGTGAAATGCAAGAGGAGAAAAATCACTTTGCAGGGCTATGAAGTACACAGCAAATGCAGTGTCTTCCCCTCTGTGCTGCTCCTGCTTTATGGGATCTGCTCTGTCCCGCTGGACTCTGTGACTATTTCAACACCGGCAGCCGTGGGGCTGAGTAGTGTCCTGGGAATCTTCCACGCTGTTAAGTGGCTGTCATGGTTCCTTGGCATGGTTTTGGCCCAAGGCAATGAATACTGTCCCCAGAAATGGAAATTTAGCTGGACCAGCTGGCCCCCAGGATTGTTTGGTTAAAATATGAGTTGTTCCATCCAAACTACTGCGATATAAGGACTTAAATACATTTTCCTCTCTTCCTTCTCTATTGTTTTCATTAGGCTTTACAATTTCTTTTTTGTTCTCGGCCATGTCTTCCTCACTCTTCATCCTCCTTGCCTTTGTTCTTCACTTGCTGCTTGCTAACACTTGTTACTATATATACACCATCTTTCTCAGCTGAAAAGCTTTCATGCAGTACCCTTATTTCTTGACTAGCTAAGTGCTTTTGCAGTTACTTAGTACCGAGTCTGACAGACACATGCCTCGGGTTTATTAATCTTATAGAGTGAGCTTCATTATGAGTATGTGCTATTAGCAAACAGGAAAGTGCTTACTTATAATTGCTGTTCTGTAAAGGTTGCCTTGTCTGTTGGTTCAGATTCATCATCTTTGTTCTAGAAAGTGAAAATCTACTTGCACTAATAGGACTGGCCCCTGATGGGCCGAGCGCCTGTCAGCTGTGGCTTTGTGGGGCCATCTATATTGCTTTTTCTCAAGTACGCTTAGGGATTGTCCCTGGGATGAGGCTCGGTAAGGTCATATCAGCATTGACACTGCAAACCCTAAAAATGCGTTCAGAGATCCTCAGCCCTGCCCGTGCTGCGCTGCAGTTCTTATGCAGATGCAAACTAGCTCCACGAGCCCAACAAAGCCCATTCCACCCTGTTTCCATGCCTGATTTTTCTGGACAAAGCACCACTCTTAATCCCTGGTATCATTATGGAATGTTGGTCTCAGGTGGCCTACATGTTCTTGATGTTCTACTTAGCTCATGGTACTTAGGGAATGGGAAGGCCCCTCCATGGGACAGCAGGATCAGCTTTGGAGTAGATCCACAGAGAAGGGGAGAAGATAGTGAAGATGTGGCAAATAGACTGTCCATGAGGGCAGGCTGACAGCCTGTTTATTAGGTGGAGGTCACGACCAGAGAGATCAGACCAGGCATAAAACCAGGCCTGCAGAGAGCTGGTTTAGGAACTGGTTAATTTGGCCTTGTGGTCTCGCCTTTGCTGATGGGAGCCCCATCAAACTGGTGGACAGCCTCGCACTGGGTACCGTGCAGCACAAGGAAGCAGTTGCAGAGAGGGTATTTCTGAGAAGACACAAAGGATTCCAAGACCCCAGTGACTCAAGAGAACTGCAGTTGCTGTGTGCTACCACCATTACAACAGTGCAAGAACAGCTGAAACCATGACTTTGATTTTACATTTATGCAATGCTGAGATAACTGACAACTGCTTCGGGTGTTTTGAGGGAATTTGGAAATGTTTCTTCTTTGGAAGCTCCTGTTTGCAATGTAAAACATTCAGTCCATCCCCAGCATGAGGGGAGACCGGTGACCAAAATGCTCTCATGCTTTCATGACTTGCAAACCTGCAACAGCAACGCTGTGAGTATTCAGGAGGGCTACCCAACAGGATTGCCATGGCATAGGAGTGCAAGCTTCTCTGTATGTGAGCAGAGGATGCCTCAATTTGGTGAAAATCATGATGTGCTTCAAGTTTTTAGATCAGATGGTAACAGGCTGCAGGGAGCGCAGCGTCTATGTTGGGGAGAACAAAAGTGAAATGCGAGCTGTATATTAACATTTGAGTTGCACAGGGAATTCAAAGGGCGAATTTAAATGTGAATCTCCGGGTCTGTCTTCTTGTAGTGATAAATTGCTGCAGTCCCTAGCAAAGTGATCCCGTGCAGTCCTGGAAATGTATAGATGTAGCAAAGGTTGCCGGAAAGGATTGTTATTTAAGAAACAGTATGCAATGATCTGATAAAAGATGACAACATAATTAATATACTCAAGGAGGCAGAGCTGAAGCTCTGTGAGCCTTGCATGTCTCATTTCCTGACTTTTGAGTGCTTAACTGTGCATATTTAATGTTGTATTAAGTAAAGGAGAGGTGCATGCCATGAGCGAATAGTCCTGCTACTTGAGGATAGTGATTTGTGTCAGCAAGATGCACCGTTTTGATGATACCTGCATGCTTTGAACTGAAGTGACATCAGTTGCGATCCGTATTTCTAATTCCAATTTCTGATATCCCATTAGTAAATGGGACCATTATGCTATCTGGTATCGCAGTACGTGCTGCTTTTGGCAGACACGAGCTAAATACAAAAACTGTGAGCACGTTGTTCTGGTTGGAAACAGAAAGAGGCCAAGGCTGTTTTGCTGTTTCGCACCACGCTGTTCCATAGAGCAACTATTTAGGATTGGGGAAGAAAACGCGGGCTGGGGAAGTGACCTAGAATGTATTAATATCTTTACTGCTGGGAATGTTGGAACTCAGTTAATGTCAGACTTATCGGAAATGAGGGAAAGCTGCTTAGAAATAGATACCCAAGCAAGAGGGTAGGTACGGCCTTTTAAAGCAGTGATGGGGAAGGGGCTCAGTGGGGATTATTCCCAATATGTAGCTGTGACACACTGCAAATGTTTCCACTTATAACTTCTTAAAAGACAAAAAAAAAAAAAGGAATGTTCACAGCAGGTGAGTTGCCTGCTGTCTTTTTAACATAATCTTCATTGCTTGCTGTGCTGCAGCCTCCAAATTCACCAGTGTAGGAATCATAAATTTGCCCAGCCTCCTATTTGGGGGGTGGTGAATTATTTTCTACCCTATAGGGAGAACAGTGGTTTGGGCACCTCTCTGCTTGAGCTTGGGATGGTTCCTGGAGACCCTTTGTTGTAGTGGCAGCTCTATCCCCTTTTGTGTCCTCTCATCCTCAGAGAGCACCAGGGCTTTGGCCTCAGCTCCAGTCCTCCTTCGTGGACCTAGCACCCATGATGATGCTGTCAGAGTATGAACCTCTGTTACCAAGAATGAATAAGAGACAGAAGCTCCTTGGCTCCCCCCCTTGGTAGGGAGAATATGAGAGATGATTTCTCAGGGGACTTTGGCAAATATGAGGCTACTGCATGCATTGGAATTCATAAAAAACACACTAACAAAAAAAAAAAAGACATTTCCATGTGCTTGCATCTGTCTCCCAAGACCACATATGTTCTTATAAGGTCAAGAAAATGTCTAGATAGGTGTACAGAGAAGGACCCTGGAATATGGAATATTACAGCACAAAGGGGCTATAATAGGTAGGTAAGGCATTTTCATGGTGCTTATCATTTCCTGTCTTTGTGAATAATAGACTTTAGAGGTGCAGTCTTAGAAAGAAAAGAGCATGAATCAGATGAGAATTAGATCCTTTCTGTGGGCAGGGAATTGCCAAAGACTTTCTCCCACATCAAGCAGTCGCATGATCAGCTGTTATGGAAGGCTGAAGATTGTACAAAACCCATGAAAACACAAGGGCAGGTGTGTTGGGACTGACCAAAGATCCATGCAGCCCATTGCTCTGATGGCATCCATCTAGGCTGGCCTTTTTCATGTGTTTTTCACATAGTGTCCATGACTATCACCTCTTGCCAGGCAGTGTTGATTTATTATTGTTTAATGACTGTGTTGGATAATATGAGCTTTGTTAGAGCCTCCCTGGAGCTGGCTCACATGGCAGAAGAGAAGTTGATGGGAGCTGGAAAAGGGTGTCTCAGTCTCTTTTGCTGCGATTGGAGAGAGATAGAGACAGATTTGGGGATAAAAGACTAGATGAAATCACAGTCTAAGGCTAGGAAGAGAGCCCGGCTCCCCAGGCTGCTGGTCTTGCTTTTTTCACCAGGTATTAGGAGGAAAAGAAAGAGCTCCAGGCCCTGGAAGACTTTGATAGCTGGGGTATCTTCATTCTTTCTTAATGCAGTCACATCTACCACTCCTTCAAGAAGTGTATAATGAAATGTGCTTCTTCCTTGGAGAGGAAAAGCAGTACTTGGGACAAGAGTTTTTGTCCAAGAGGTTTGAAGCGGATTTAGAGAGGACTGAAGGACCCTTCTCCCTGCATCTCATTGTCCCCAACACTTGTGTGCAGAGTGGAGCAAGCTTTGAGGACCCACCTGGTTGACCTGGATGGGTAGAAGCTCTCCCACTCAGATCAGGTTCTCAGTAAGCCATGTGCTTGAACGCCTGCTAGCAAATCCCAGCCTTTGAGGGACTTATTGCCTGGTCTGGGACATCTGTGACCCAGGTCTTCTGCTAAAGGTCAGAGACCTTCATGTTCTAAGGAACTGTAGCCCTGTGTATCCCAGTATTGCTTCTGCTGTATTTATACCCCTGACAAAGAGGACGGCTGCAGCAGGCTACAGAACCTGGTTGCCAGGTGTCCAAATATTCAAGCCAAAAGCCCAGCCTGCGATGCAAACTTTGGAGAAGAAATTTCTGTGCATGTGCAGCACCAAGGCTCTGAGTCAGGACTCTTCAGTGCTCTCACTAACTTTGCCAGCAGACTGCTATGTAGGACACCAAGGCTTGTTTTCCCTTCATGTGTGTTTACAACCAAAATAACTTCGCTGACAGTCAGATCTGCAGCACAGCAAGGAGGAAGAGGAACAGAGGCTTAAGGTGCAGCCTCATGTCGCCCTAGAGCAAGTGGAACAAGAGGTCCTCTATGGAAGGAGCTGATCCCGACTTGTCCTTTATGGTGCGTTTCCACCCACTCTTTTTGACCAACCCAGTTGAGACAGGGTCAAGCCAGCTCAGAGCACTAAACAGACAGGAACTTATCCTTCCTGGGTTAGTGATATGATGTCCTGGACATGTTGACCACAAGGTAAGAGGAGCCCCAACACCAATCTGAAGAAAGTGGCAGAGGTACCTGAACCAAAGAGATGGTCTAAGAAGATCTGTCCGCTGCAGCAGCATCTGCTCATTTGCTCAACAGATATCAGCATCTCAGCGTGTTTTACATCCTTCTTTTTCAGTAACATGTGGTGTTTCTCATGATGCTTCACTAATTAGCAGCAATTTGGGGGCTGAGTTGGTGTTTAGCAGTCAAAGAAGAAAAATAAAAGGTGCCTTTGCTAGGGTACTGTGGCGGAAAGAAACAGCCTTTCTTTCGGTTCATGCAAATGAACAACTTATCGAAAGGGAGCAATTTATGATGTGTCATCAGACCCACACCACCTGCTAGGGTGGGCTGAGTCAATTCAGATGACCCCGCATTTACTGTCAGGAAGAGCCCACGTAGGAATAGGCAAAGAACATCTGATGGAACGTGGTTGTGTCCCTAAGCTTGGAGAAAAATAATTCCACTCACTTCGTTTTTGAATTAGATCATACTAGAAGTGCAAGAACATTCTTTGAAAACTCGACCCAATTAACAGGGCCGGGTTTTGAAGTCCTTGCTCTGACCTTAGCAAGCATTTAGTCTATGAAAGCATTCTCTAGGCCAAACCTCATGAGTCTTATCCAGGATTTCCTGACTGAAACCAGTGGAAGTTTGCCTGGAAACCATTAAGAGCCTAAATTGGCACGCTGATTTCGGTGACAGCTTTGAACGGATGAGATCTAAGTCAGAAATCAAGATCTGGCCCTTAATTATTTGTTTGTAAGAATACATACTAGCCAGAACTGTAAACATCGCTCCTTTCTTGTAAAATGGGAACTGCCAACGATGCTCTGCAAAGTGCCTGCTCGAGGAGTCATTAGTATGTGGAATAACTGGTACATGTATAGGAGACATGAACTTGCAGTCCCTTCAGCTAGTTGCTAGATGGGAAAGATTGAAATGGCCACATTATATTTGCTAGTGTCACCAGGAATACAAGAGAGCATCCTTGAAGTAATTACAGGTGAGTGGGCCAATGTCCTCTCACAAATGTAGTTCCATTAAGATATTTTCCATCACATTCAGCCCTTTAAATCTGAATGGTTTATTGATGCAGAGCTAGATCAAGTATCTGCCATCGCTCTGTTTTCTTCTTCCACCCCCAGCTGGCATTTCATGCAGCACATATTGCAGTCTCCCTTTTGAACAGAAGCCTTTTCATCCACTGGGAAGCAGAAAAAAACGCCATAGGTGATATAGTTTAGCAGCTTTTAACGCGTTAAATAGCATCCCAAACTGCTGTAGATGTGGGAATGGGGGAAAAAGGGACCCTATACATGCAAAAGCTTTGGAAAAATAAACGAAAAACCAAAAAACGGAGATGTAGAAACAAGTGCTGTGCATTTTCCATGTACATGGTTTAAACAGAAGCCTGGTGCTGGAAAGGTTCTGTATGTCATCGAATGTGGTTCCTTGTTCATCTGGGCAACTGTGTCGTAGAATCTCTCCCATAAGTAAATTGAGTCCCATTTAACTCATAGAAAAGATATTCTGTGTGCTGTTCCTATTTGTGGGCTATTTATGAAGCTCATTCCTCTGAGAGCTAAAGTCTTTTAAGTCTTTCTTTTTCTCTCTTTAAATTTGCAGCCTGCTTTTCTTCATAACCAGTTTTACACCTCGTCCAGTCCAGGTAACAGTCTAGGTCCAGGTTGGTAGCAGAATGTGGTGAATGTGAGCATCGAAATGAGCCAAAAAGGCTCATTTAGATGGACAGCTTTATCCCAGAATCTTGACAAGTCAGCAGGCTGCCAGGAGTCACTCAGAGCAAGACTGATGCAGGTTGGGGTTCAGGAGCACGCATTAAGGGAGAAGATCAGCACACGAGACATGTAGATGTTACAGAGGCAGAACACACATAATTCTGAAGGATCTATCTGCAAATGCCACTTAATGGCAGAGGATGAGTGTAAATACCAGAGCTGAAGTGTCACCAGAGTGAGAAATGGCTTAAGATTGCTTACCCAAGCTCATGTCATCGCTGCAGATAAATTAATGACATAATCCTTGATAAAGTGCAAGGGAAAAACTGGTGCTAATGTGGAGGAGCTGCTTAAGAAGTGCCTCAGAAATGATGGTAGAAGTTAACAAACCACGTAGGAAATGCTTGGCAGCTACGTTGGCAGGCTAGCATGGTCTATGTGGTCATGGAAGGCAATGATTAACATTGATCTGTCCCTCATGGTGATGTCTTTGGTGATTGTGTCCCAAGATTGTGGTGGACTTAGCAACAGAAACCTCACGTCCATGGGCCCAAGCCATAAGGGGTGAAGCTCTCCACACCTTTACAATAAGCCAAGCAGTGTCAGGAGCTGCTTTCTGGCCCCAAGGGCAGCTGGCACCGTCTGCCCTCATCCATATCATTGAAATCCTTTAGTTGGTATCACAGGGCAGTTACTTGCAAACCTTTGCCTGGTCTCTGGCCTCAGCTCTATGAAACCTTGCCTGGAAAGCCTGGGAAAGGATGCTCGTTGGCCTGGGGCAGGACTAAAAGCATTTTGCACGATGCTAGATTAGCTTAGCCATGCTGGCGACCGAGTTACCTACACATGGTCCACCACTGATTCATTTACTAGCTCATACGTATGTTTGCATTTCATTTTCCATCTTTTTCTTTCATTTTTTTTTTCGTATTTTATTAGCTCAGTGGCTATAATTAAGTAAAGCAACCGTCAGGGAGCAGTTGTGCTTCTTTGGGTAGAAACAGTGTGCTTCAAGCTTAGGTTCAGAACAGTACTTTTGAGTGTGATGTCTTTGTAATGATTGATTAGGAAATTGAAAAGGATTCCTTTGGTGCAGACAAGGCCAATAGTAGAAGAATTGGTGATAACTTTGGAGTCCCATATTAAACGTTTTTCTCCTTATTGGTCTCCTTATTGGAGAAAAATATTTTTTCTCCTTATTGGTCTATTTTTCTACATGATTAGAGTCTAGCTTGTAGCAGAAGATCTTGTGTAAGTACCTGAATTTGTAGTCTTCCATTTAAGTCCATTTCTGTTATACCAGTCTTCAAGATTGTTCCAGTGTTGTTTTTTCTTTTTATGATCTTCCAGTGTTTCTCTGTTTCAGTTGCAGAAGTATTAGCATTTAAAAGCAGGGATGGCATTGGGGGACTGGAAAAGTGCAGGTTCACTGTGTGTCTTTATACAAAATGGGAAAGAAGTTATGCAGAGATCAACCACTTTAAGCTGATTCCTAGAAAAGTGCTGGAACAAACAATCCAGGCTTTGCAAGCACCTAGGAGTCAACAGGGAACTAAGTAAGAGGGAACATGGACCTGTCAAGAGCAAATCACATCAAACTAATCTAATTTCCTTCAGTGACAGGATGAAAAGCTTTATGGACAGAGGAGAAATAGTAGGTGTCATATATCTTGGTGCACTGAAGCTTTTGACGTTGTCCAACGTGACACTTAGAAGCAAGGCAAGGCAGTGAGGACTCTACGAGTCTACTGCAAAGTTTGTGTGAAACTAGCTGGAAAACTGCAGTTGGAGAAAGTAATGACAGTTTTGACATTTATTCCGTGTCAGAATGGAAGGGTACATTGAGTGGAGTTACACAAGGTTCCAGTTTAGACAAGTGTGGTCAGCTGGGTATATGTGGAGTGCAAGGCTGCAGGGCTAAGTTTCTCTTTGATAGGACTGGATGCAGGCTGAGTTTGATGAATGTGAGCCAGAAAAGCTGTTCCCTTGAAAAAGCACCCAAATATATCCGTGTTTGTATATATATCATAGAAACATAGAATGGTTAAGGTTGGAAGGGACCTCAGAGGTCATCTAGTCCGATATATATGCACACAAATATATACATATGCACACAAATATATAAAGGGTCCAAGTGCAAGCTAAGTGTGGTAAACTTCCAGCTTTATTCAACTCTCCAAAAGCCTTGGCTAAATTTTTGGGCAAAGTATTACTGTTAGACAAAAATTTGGGTTGACTGGAGAACCTGTAGGGAAGAGCAAAAATGATCTGAAAGAAGCCAAGACTGGGCAAAGTTCTGCCAGATGAGCTGGAAATGTAGCTGTTGTGGGATAGCAGGATGAAGCAAATGACCTGCAGAAGGTCCGTGCAAACCCTCTTAATTCTGCAGAAACTTTGGGGTTTGGTGGCATGAGCAAATTTTAGCAGCTCCTTCTGACTTTTTTGTGTCCAACTAATGAATCGACATATGAAACAGGATTAATCCCAAGAGTGTTCCTTAAGAAAATCTTGTTTTAATCTCCCTTCAGTCTAATCTTGCTCAAAACTCTTTCTATTTTTTTTTTTTTTATTATTTTTTTGGTCATCTTCCCTTTAGCTGGAGTCCTTATCCTAATTAGCATCTTTACTTTTAGCACGAATAGTTTCCCATCTGGCGTCGAATTAAGTACTTGAACAATTCCTGCATTAGAAGTCAAAACAACAGATCTGCTCAGCCATTTTTTTCCTCCAGAAAATTAATGCAAGGCTATTAATATTGGCTCTGGCCATTCTAGGGTATCTACCAGTGATGCTAATATTGCTTAAAGCTATGTATTGTAGCAGGTTATCATCTATAAGTGCTACCTAATTCTGTGTGTTTACTGTGGAGAGATTTGAGGTCTGATTGTCTAACATTTGGTAGTCAGAATAGCTCACTAGTCTTTTGAAATTAAGTATTGATGGTGATCAATAACGATGGTGATTAAATTACTCACATCTTATAGTTTTGTGTGTGTGTGTGTTTACTTATTGTGATCATCTTCTACAGTTGGACTTAAGGCTGTCTTAACTGGTCTACCTACATGGTGTGAAGAATTTCTTTGGAAAAAAATATGATAAATTTAGCATTATATGCAACATCTATTTATTTTCAAGCAGTAAGGAAACTCACATTACCTATTTATTTTGATAGATCTTGTGCAATTTCTTCAGCAGAATCAGAATCTGTTACGCTTGCTTGTTGCTAGCAGTCAGTCCAAGACCCACAAGGTTTTCTGCTTAGTAGTTAAAAAATAGTCGAACTTTCTTTCTGTCTTGCACTCATGCATGCACACAGCAGGCAAATGCACCCCTTTATGCCCCAGCTCTGCTTGACAGCCCAGGAGAGATCTGGAGGAGTCAAGTGTGACATTAATGTAGGGTCTCAGTGGTTTGGGAGGAAGTTCATTACTGACCTGGTTTGTGCATCTTGTTCGTTTACTGTAACGCTTTAAATATTTAATCAATCTCTCATTCTTTCCTGTCATGGACCATTTTCCCTCAATTGATTCCTTTTCAGGGGGGAAGGGAGAGTTGGAACACACGACAATGGAATTCTATAAATTATCCTCATTAAGAGGCCAGATAGAGTTGGCCAACGTAGAACAAGTCTAGACTTCAGATGGTATTTTTTGTCCCAGATTCTCTCCTTGGGAAGCACCAACTGGGTAAAGATGAGGAGCAGAACTCTACTAAAAGCTAAAATACATCCTGACCATCCCAGGATGTATTTTATCCCTGGTTTCAGAGCTGTTGCAGCAGGTGGAACAGGACCTCCTGCTCTGTAACGTTCGGCTCACTCAACTTGGGACTTTTGGGGCTTTCTATCTTGATGAGTGCTGCTGGGCATCCTCACTAAAGGGAATGAATAATGAAGGTTAGCATGAGAAGTGCCACTTTTTCAAGCAAAAGGCTCTATGATCTTGTTGCTTCAATCTCTGAAACTTCTCAAGGGGTCGGGCAATGCTAAAGCAGTCATTAGGTTGAACCTTATATTACATAATCTACTTCTACAGCATCTCTGTTTTAGAGCTGCAAGGGTAGCAACATATGCTTCACAAATAGACAAATTAAGGTACAGACACATAAGAAGCCTGCCCAAAACTCTTATTTATAAATGTTCTCGACTTTGTTGGGATCACCAGTTAATTTCCATCACAAGTGGTTTGACAGGATTTGCACAACAACTCTTCTGGTCACATTTTTAATAAGATGTAGATACCTTTCTTTGCAGTTTTATGAAATAAAGTGCTAGGCATCATGTGCTTGAAGAGACAGCCACTGCTGGCACATTTGCTCTGTGTGGATCCTGGGCACCCTCAGGGGAATCATGAAAAGCATATCACACCTTTGGGGTTGTATAGAGGTCTTGGAGGCACCATTTGGCTGATAGTGCCTTAAAAGAAGATGACACCACTTTTTACACACCCGATAGAGACAAAATAGTGGCAGATTTGTCTTTCATCTGGCTGGTCCCAGAAAAGATAATGAAAACTCTTCGGTAGTCAAAGGCAAACACACACACACACAAAAATAAAGGCAGGTAGAGTGGGTTTTCAGCAGATGTCCTTTAGGATAGGACAGCTAAATGGATATTCAGAACTGTTTCTGGGTCTGGGCAGGTCACTGCTGCTCTTGGTACATGTGGAAGTCAAGTCAAATGAACCCTCCTTGCACGTTACCCAAATTTCTATTGATCTCACTCTTATTGACCAACCAAGAAATGCTCAGATACTTCACATACACACTGAAAACTGTTGTGTGACATCTGGTTTTGTGCTGTTTATCTTAAATCCTGATGTTCTCAGCTGAAAAAGCAAATGAAAAAAAAAAAGCAAAACTCCCATCCTATTCCCTAGTAACTTAATGTGAAGTGCTATCTCACAGTGTTTTTTTGTTCAAATCACAGCAATCCAGCATGTAAGGAAGAGAAAGCCAGGTTCACGCTCTGCGAGTACAGGGTACTTTCATATACAGGAATATCTGCTTTTCATCACAACACTTTGTAATGCTATTCATTATTACACAGCTAAAATGCTCAGCCTTTAGTCTAAGAAGCTAGTATTGCCTACAAGGACCAGCATCTGTTGGTCCCCATTTGTGTTATTACTATTTAAGCATTTAAGTAGTAAGCTCTGAATTCAGTTAAATTGCAAAGACAAACAGTGTTGTTGTCGTCGTTGAAGGCGTATGTCCTTGATATAAGTGGTGTCTCTCAAGGAGAGGTTTATCCATGTAATCGTGCACTTTCTCAGCACCCTTCATGTTATTTTTCTGTGGTGAGTGGTGGAGCCTTTGAATGAAGATGAAACATTTCAATTACTCCTCTCTTTTCTTTCTTGGAAGCTGTTAAGGGATAAGGGATTTTCAATTGTAATTGAAAATATCCCTTCAAAGCCTAAAATTATTAAAACTCAAATTAAAATCTTATTCTTTCACTCCTGTTAAGGCTTCACCTTGAAAAAATCAGCCCTGACTTTCAAAGAAGAGTTTAATGATCTCGGAGAATTTGGTAGATTTTGACCATTCTTCTACCTAGTTCATCCCAAAGCCAGGAGGACACATTTTGATTGATGACTTCATAAGAACCCCAAATTTTAGAACTTCTGACTTTTAGCTCCTTTTTTCTTTCCTGAGATTGGATAGCAGAAAATTATGAGAAAGATCCAGGAAAGTCTCAATGAACAAATAAAAGAGGGGGAGTTGCCTCCAACTTCAATCTTTCCAGTGAAGCCAATGATCCCATTTGAAGGATGTTTTAACAGTTCCTGCCTGGAGTTTCTCAGTTGCTGGGAGGGCTGGAGGAGATCAGGCAAGGATGAAGATCAAGACATGAGGATGAGGAGAGGGTTTGAGGCAAGGAGGGACCCAATAACCACCTGATGATGTGAAAGAGAGGCATCCACCAATCTTCATTCCCATTGCTCAACCCAGTCCCAAGTAAAACTTTCCATAATCCAACAGCCCATCAGAGCTGGTTTCAAGGCTGATCTTCTGGCTACACTCTATGCAAGTGACTCTCTTTCTTCTTTTCCCTGTATTTCATTGTTAAGGTCCTGTAGATAGAGCAAATGATCCTGCACCTCTTTATTTCCCGGTGAGCAAACAGCTTGAAAAACAGCAGCAGTGTCAAACCCGCCAGAACAAAGCGCTCGCTGCGAGATTTTAATCCAGCAGACACAGCAAAAGTTCACTTTTCCAGCATTAGGTATCAGAAAGGAACAAGATGCACAGGCTTTCAAAAAAATGAAAAAAAAAAAAGGAAATCAAGCTGCTTTCATGTATTCTTTGTAATTATTTTTCCCCTGTTGTTCAGAATTCAAGTTAAAAAAAAAAAGGGGGGGTGGAAAAAAAAGAGAGGACTCTAACATTTACTGGCAGTAATCATTTCACCATCTGCTCAGGCGGGCTGCTTCCAGCACACACGTTCTCAGCTGCTGAGCAGTCAGCTCTCTGCTCTTCCTCCTCTCGGAGATGGAGATGCCAGCAGTTCCTAAACTGTAACAGCATGAACAAGGATTTTTTTTTCCTCTTTTTTTTTTTTCTTTTTTTTTTTCCCTCTTTTTTTTTTTTCTGTTTTTTTTGTTTTTTGGTTTTTGGGGGGGTCGAGGTTTTTGGAGGGAGGCCGTGGGGTTAGGACCCCTCAACAGATTGCTTCAACGGCTGAGCTGTTCTCAGACGTGGGAGTTCTTCCTCTGAGTATACCTGATTATTAAAAAAGAAAATAAAAAATTAATATTTTACTATTTCGCTGCACCTTGAGTGGGTTTTATTTGTGTTACAAGTCCACAAATAAAACTTCTGGGCTGCTCTTGAGGGCGAATTCAGCCCATGATTCTTGAGCTGGGCATAGGGGAAAGCTTCACTGATGTGGTGCTCTTGGGCACAAGCATCAGCACCTTGGACTTCTCCCTTGATCCCTAACCCTGGGCTCCTCATCCTGGCCAAAATTTGACTGTGGATCACAGATGCAAAACTAAAGGAGATACTGCTTGTTAGGAAACAGCCTTTTTTGCCTAAAATCAAGCAGGACAGCTCTGCGTGCTCTTGCAGCAGCACCCCTCAGCAAGTGGTGAGCAGAAGCACTTAAGTGAATATATGACTAATTTAGAGGGCAGAGGGTAGCATTAATTAGCTCATCCTGACCTTGAATGGTTCCGTGGTGCTGAATTCCTAAGCTAAGGCTCTTACTTTCTCTGTTATTGTTTCTCGTGGCGATAATAATAATGGGATAATACATTTAAATTCAGAATGAAAAAAAAAAAAACCCCATCCATCAGATGGGTTCAACTCTATTCAGTTCTCCCACGGCAGAGCCAAAGCTTTCCAAAGAAATGAGCCGGAGTGGATGCAGAGCCCATTAGGCCTGTCCCAGGAGGCATCAATCTATATGCTTACAGATGTGCTTACAGATAGGTCTGCATTAAGAAGTTAAAAAAAGACTCGCTTGACCGAAGACGTTGCTCAGAGACGTGACTCGGCGCGATGGCTTTGTGCAGTTTTGTGTTTGTTCCACTGCTCTGCAGTGAGCTTTACTCCTTTGCAGGCAGGAGAGATGTTAACTCCTCTGCCAACCTTGCATGCTCGCCCTGCTTTCCATGACCCATCCCACACGGGTTGCTTTCCTGCTTGGCTCCTGGCACCAGGAATTCTGAGCCAGCCGAACTGTAACGCAGACTGGAGCGATAATGGGCAGTTGAGGCTGGAGCGTCCAAAACACTTTGGGGATATCCCTTGGTTCTGAGCACGGCATCTGTGTCTGTGCATTAGCTCCTGCGGCTCTTTGCTGACGTTCAAGGAAATATCGGCTCTGATATTGAATGAGTTGGATGTCCTATTTATAAATAACAGCATGTGAGACAAACGCTTGGCATCCTCCTAGGACAGGATGGTTGTAGAAGGCAGGAAAAGGGAGGTAGGAGAATGAGGTTGGAGAGGAAAGCAATGGAGACTCTAAAAGAACATGAGGGGAGCAGTGAAAGGAAGGAAAAGAATAAAAGAAGGGAAAGGAAGGGAAAGGAAGGCAAGGCAAGACAAGGGAAAGGAAGACAAGGCAAGACAAGGGAAAGCAAGTCAAGGGAAGTCAAAGCAAGGCCAGAGCAAGGGAAAAGAAGTCAAGGCAAGGGAAGGTAAGAGAAAGGAAGACAAAGGAAGGCAAGGGAAAAGGGAGATGTTTGGATAGACTTGTGCTTCAGGAAATGCCTAAATATCTGTGTCTACTGCAAATCTTCACCATGCAAAGGAAACTCATCCGTTTTCCTCCTCTTTCTGTTACCTACATGTAGATAATAGCTCCTCATAATGCTGTTTCTTTCTTCCCCAATGATTATTAGATCAAACATGATATGATAAAGAGGATCGTGAAAATCCCCTGCAAGCTTCCTGATTTTTGAGACCAAAACCCCTTTCAAGCGCAGGGGTGCTGGCCCTTTTGAATACAGTGAGCTGAGCTCAGCTATGGGAGCACAAACGTTACATTCACCAGCTGAAGAAACCTGTATGAAAAGGGATCTAAGCTCAGAAGATTGGAAAAGAACCAATTAAATGAGCTTTTTCCTTCAGTGGAGATACAGATACTGTAGGAACGGGCTAAGGGGAGCAGAGCTGAAGCCATCCGTGCTGTCAGCCGTGGTGACAGAGGCCAAAAGACCACAAGACTCGTGATCTTGGATGTGTCACTTGGGAGAGTACGAGAAACCCTTCACGGCATCTGCTGTGTCCAGCTTGAGATGCCCAAGCGGTGACTCCTGTGGCCCTTTCCTTGGAGAAAGTGACAGCCTGGCAGGGCTGGCATCTGTTGGTGCCGACAACCTTGGTCACAGGCAGGGCTTCAGTCCCTTCTGCTCAAGAAACCCTCGAGCGAGCCAAGTGAGAAGGACGCAAAGGGGCAGCTGCCCTCCAGAGAAAGGACACCAGGATGGTACTGGGAAAGCTCGGAGGGGGCACCATCATTTTCCTCTGCTCCTCGTAATAACCTAAGTGCATTTCTGCTATTTTACCACTGCCTAATTAGGCTGAGCTCAGAAAGGACCGCTTGGCATCCTTGGCAGCGCCAGCCATGTGCTACCTGCGGCAGGCCAGCTCCAAAACGAGGCTGCTTTTTCTCTTACCTCCATCCTGCATTCAAGCAGCTGCTCCTAACAGGTGCTTGCTCTCTTCCTAGCAGATGGCAACACAAAAAAAAAAGGGAAAAAATAGGTTTATTGGCAGATTTCACCACAAAGCAGCCTTCTTATCGCACGTATCGACGTGTATACAAACATGCACACGCTGAGGCTTGTGGTCACAAAGTAATTCTGATAGAGGGTTGGGCACACAGGGGCTTAGCTAGTCTGTTGTGCATTCCCCTCCTCTGTTGCCTGGGTCTGAAGGCATTTATGGCTTTGCCGCCGCATCAAAACGCTGGCAAGTGTTTGCTGATCTGCTCAGCTCCTCTGCTGTGTTGAAAGGAGTGTGTGTGAGGAGGGATGGGTGAGATTTGCCCGCATACCCCTGTATGCAGCCCAGCATCTGTAATAGCCTCATGATGGGCTGGAGATGCAGCATGCTTTAGACACGGGCACGTTCAGAGCTGCCTGGGGAGATGGTTTGCCCTGCATCCATCACCCGGAGAGAGACAGCTGTCCAACTAATTCCCATCTCCTGCTTCATCCCCGACTTGTTCACTCTACCTCCGTCCTCTCAGTTTTGTCCAGTGAGGGCTGTAGGTTGAGCGAAACGATGCCAAGCGATGCCAGGTTCAGAGGACCAAGGCTTCACCCAAAAAAAGACCTCTCCTCTTTATTTCTCGCCAGGCAGGTGGCACCAGGAAGACCCCATCCTTGCTCTGTTTTGCTGCTCATTTCAAGCGAACGGCCCGAGCCAAGGCAACCAGATGAGGATGACATCTGGCTATCCAACCTCTGCCAAGTCGCTGCTGTTCCCTAGCTGGCAGGGGAAGATGATGTGCTGCAAATGCCAGGTTCTCTCGGAAGAAAAATGGAAAGTGCATTCCCGGCATTTTCTTTGCTTCCTCTCCATTCAGCTCGGAGGTTTTGTTTTACCGATGGCCAAACCCAAACCTCTTTTCCCACAGTTTGAATGCACTTCAGTGATTCTGGTGGGTTTCTACAATGAGCAGAGTTTGGCCAAAGAAATGGGCTGGTATTTTCTAAGCTAACTGACAGATTAACCTGTTGACTGTGTGAAGCAGATCTGCTTTCATCCAAGCCTGTCCTGCGGATTATTTTTGTGGTGAGGGATGCTAAGTGCAGATATGAGAGCATTTTGTATATCAACTCTAGCAGGAAGGAGAAGGTAGAGCAGGGGATGAGCTAGACACTCTCAGATCTCCTTCACTGCTGTTTTTCTGTAATTCTAAGGTGCATCTCTCTAAATCACTATAGCTTGGGAAAAAAATCGTCAAAAGGACATGGAATTAGGACATGAATCTTTTCCCCTCTTTTTTTTTTACCAAACGTTTTTGCTCCTGACGTGAGTAACCGGTTTTCAAAGTTGTTGCAGAAGGAAAATAATTGGATTAAGTAAATATGCCTAGGCAAGGCCTGGGGTGTCAAAATAAACTTGCTTTGCAAATGGTGCAGGTCATATTTCCAGTTTTCTAGGCAGCATCCAAAGTTTGACTTTGTTCTTTCAGTCTGTGGGTCTGTAGGCAGAAGCCATCTGCTTTCAGGAGTACTCACTCAGGAAGAAAAGTGGATTAACACTTAAAAAATAACTCAGATCTTTGCAATTGTGTTTGGTGAAAAAACTTGCTATGTAAAATGTGTCTGTAATTCACGGTCAGTCCCAAGATCTTCACCAAAGATTCAGTAGATGAGTAGATATTACAGAGGCTGGGTTATTTATACAGTAATAATCTATGTTAAAAGTGAGAAAGAAGCATCTGCAAGACTTTTTTAACAAATTTCATCTTATTTTCTCGTGTGTCATTGTGTCATGAAGCCAATAAAGATTGTTTCTTGAGCCAATAGCTAACCAGTGATTTAGTCTTCCTAGACAGCTTGTGTGAAGCAGACTTTAGAACAATATGTTCAGATATGGCCCTAGCAAGGTGATGCAGTGGATGATACTGGGTTTAGTGGATCATCATCTTGTTTTGCTTCAGCTATACCTGCTTTCCCTGGACACTTTCCCACTTTTGTCTGTTTTAGGACATAGGTTCCCTCCTAGGCTTCATTTCTGTTGCCTAAACATAGATATTGAGGTTGGGCTTGCCCTAGGATAGTGGCCTTCAGATGGAGCTCTAGAGGAATGATGCCCCCATCACGCTTTGCTCAGGCCTGCCCATCTCATGAGCATGTCTCTCATACCCCTGACTGCCTCAAATGGAGTACCCCATTTTTGTGATTGTTTTGAGTGTGTTTTTTGGCAGCAGAATTGATCTGTGATCCATTAATCTGTATTTTTAAGAGGAATCAAGTCTTCATTGGAGTACACAGGGATCACGGCTGTAGAGATCAAGTGCATGACTAATAGTCTTATTCCGCCTTCTGCTCTAGAATTAGTTGATCTGAGCATCAAATAAAGCAAAATGAGACCTACCTGTGTGGAAGTCATCAGGACCATGCATGCTTATGCAATGCTGATTTTGTCTGCTGGATCCTCAATAGATCACAAACTAATATTTATATATCATTTTTGTCAAGCTTCTTCAAAAATTAACAGTTGTCTCTACTAGAATCATAGGTAAGAATGTTCTGAGCTAAGCTGAAATTTGGTCTGTGGTTTGTCAAGTATTTGAGAATCTTTGAATTGAAAGGCATGTCCATATGTAGATATGTAACTTGAATCACATCTGGTGCTATGTAACTACTCAATATTAAACATGGTTCTCACTATCTGGCTGAATCAATGCCATATATATATATATATATATATATATATATAAAAATATATATGTCCTTTGATTCTGTCCTTACCAAAATATCCTGCCTTCCTAATACATCCCCCTGTAAAATAAGCAATTACTTGTGGAACTATCATGACAGCGCAGCATTTTCATCTCTGCATTCAAAATAAATCACTTGACATCATCCAAGTACTTGAGAATAGATTTTTTTTTCATGCAAAGATAGCAAGGAGCTAATTCAGGTTTCTGAAAGCATGTGTACAATTATCCTTAATAAGAAGCTTAACCAACCTGAAAGCCAATGCTAAACAATCCAGATCTTAGCCTTATTAAGCTCGTGCGTTTCTTACCATTTAAAAACCTATCCAAACCCTAAAGATGTGGGAAACTGAGATTTTCTGGAAGGCAAGCTTTAAAGTTTACCTCCTTTTTTCTCAAGCTAGAAGGCAATGCCTCTATTTACAGGCAGTTTCTGGAGCTCACACTGAGGGAGTATATCACGGATGCAATGTTTCATGGAACATCCTTTGTTTATTCACACTGTGCCACTTCTAAACTTCAGATGTAAACAACAAAGGCTTCTTTGTGTTTCACACTATCTTATACTCACTACCTTCTGAAGTCCAAAGCCAAAACACGGTGGATTTTTACCCTCCTAACGCTTTCTTCTGCTTATTGCATGCATTCTTCCAGGCCCTACTATTTATAGGAGCTGGAAAACTGCTTATCTTCTGATTAAAAATGTGCTCTATTCATTTTCTCTTGACTTTCTGGGGCTTGGTGCAGGATGAAATTGTATTCTCTGGTTACCATTTCGAATACGATTTTAGGGGTAATTATGCATATATTTGATAACAGAAGCAATTTATCTTCCTGAAGGATTCAAATTGCTTTAAAGTGCTGGACCTCTCTGTGATCTGTTATGCGGATAAAAATCCAGAAAAATTCCATTGAAATTTGTCCTACAGAGAGGTCAGTTGCCCCAGGCTGGAAATGCAGCAGCTGTTTTGACAACACAGACAATTGAAAAAATGCATGATTTCCATTTCCAACTGGAATGGGAAGTTCAGCTGGAAATTTGGCAAAACTGGAGCTGGGCTGATCCATCCAAATGATCTTGACATACTTCTGCCTCTGAGAATGTCCACTTTTTACTTCTCACTGTGGGAGAAGACCTCAGTTTTGCATTTCTTTTGAGATGAGTGATGGGCACATAAATCTTGAGCTCGATCCATCTCTTCTTGGCCTACAGGAGTGTGGTCAGTGCTCCCTTCTCCTTTGATCATCTCCGTGAGAAAGAGAAGGACAGACTGTCCAGGCAGTTATAGACATGGACTGTGTTGTGCAGCATATGGTCCTGCCCTGGGTGGGTATAGATGGTATAGATGCTGGTGTAGATGAAATGCATTTGCACATATGCAAATTATGTGTCTTACCTCATATCATATAGGGCACTCCGTAATGAATCATGGATCAGAGGTGGTCAAGCTAATGAAAGCAATAAAGCCATATAAACACAGCATTTCTATATGGTGTATTTTCTCTCTCTAGAGAGAGAGTGGATGCACTCTCCTGGCTTTGCATTTCACGGCTTTAGGACCTGGCTTCTCATATCCTTCAGGACTGCATCATGTGGAGATACCAGCTCTGGTTCTCACTAGCTTGGAAGATACTGCACTGAGCTTCATTCTTCATGTAGAGATGGGAGTGAATATTAGATTAGTGACCCCCATCTTAGTTTGGACCTGGCCGTGTTTCATTTCAGGAATATGGAAGTAATGGTTGAGTTATGAGTGAAGAACAGTCTATAGTCTCAAATCACTGAATAGATTTTAGCTTTGGTTCACTGAGAGTCAGAACAGGGCATATCTTTTCTTATCCATCATAAATTATCTATGCAGGATGTACAGTAAAAGGCTGTTTGGCTGCGTTAAAATTGGCTAGACAAACAGAATTTCCATCTCTCTCAATGGCTCCTTCAACACCTAATTAGTTCCCAGATGCTGGTTGAGCAAGATGTCTTTTATCTCTGCTAATGTTATCTTCCTTTATCTCCTAAATGCCCCCTGGTGCCATTCTTTACTTTCATCTTTCTTCCCTCCAGAGGAGGAAGGGTGGGTGGGTGCTCAGAAAGCTCTGTTCTGGAAGTCAAGCTTGTAAAGATTTTAGGTCAAGTCAATCCTGCTCTTCCAATCTGTATCTGGAGCAAAAACTTTGAATCGAGAATTATACTGGGATGGGGAAGAGCAGGATACAACTCTCTTTGCATCCATGTTCATAGGATCAGTTTCCGAGAGGAAAAAATAGAATCATAGACTTGATTTCACTGTCAGTTCAGCTTAGTACAATTTAGGACACACTCAATGTTGATTTCCCCTACCGCCACGACCATTGCTAGAGGGTGCAGAGAAGTCTGTCTACATAAATCTGCCATTTCAACTGGCATGGCTGAGTGTTGTGGGCAACGAGGAAGTCTCCTCAGATATAAAATACTGGGAAGCATCAGCCTAACTTCACCCCTGCTCCTTGTAGACCCTCTGAGCATCTCCACCTGGGAGTCAGATATATTAACATCCACTGTGATTTACCTTGGCAGGTCTGATTTGTACCCAAACCCAGCATTTCTTTTCCCTCTGGTGGGAAGGAGTGACCCAGCATCCTCCTTCAAGCTAAGTATTTGGGGGAAAAGCGTTTCCGAGAAAGCAGATCTTCAAATCAACAAAGCAGACTGTATGCACAGCTTTCCCCTACGGCTCATCAAGTGTCTTGCTGGGTTCAATTTACTCCATCCAGATGACATGCTCTGCTGTGTGTGTGTGGCTTTTTGTTAGCAGGCTCACAGCTCTGGCAAAATCAGCTTTGCAGACGTATACATTGGAATGAAGGTTCTTCAGCTGAGCATTTTGCACCATCATCTTTTTGGTGTCTGTTGCATTTGTTTCTTGTTTGTATTTTTCTGTGTGCCGCCCCGGAAGGATGCACTCCTATAAACGATTACCATAGGCCTGTGTAGCTGCATTTCCTTCTTTGACCAGGCTGCACATGGTCCCTGTAGAACCATTATGTCTTTGGATTTATCATATAGTCCATAGCAGTTTGATTTCTATTGCAGGAAAGACCAAACCTAGTTATAAAGTGAGTGGATCCGTTTCTACCCTTAGATTCATATGCCCACGCCCATGAAGGGTGCTGAATTTGCACCAGCATAATTCAGTTATTCCCAGTTTCAGTCTACCTGATTGCAAGGGGCACACTGCAAAGTTAGTTTTCAGACTACATAGATTCCCTGCAAGGATATACATAATACTTAGAAATTATGTAGCACTCTAAAACCCTGTACAAGCATTCGTTAATTATACAACACTCCCAAGCCCTGTGCAAGCATTAGCTAATCGATTCTTGCAGCACCTACCAAATATATCGATATTACCCCAACAACAGTGTGGAGAAGTAAACGAAAACAGAAGAATGTGAACACCTTGGCCAAGTTCACGTGTGATGCTTGGGGTTGGATTTCAGCACTTGCAATCACTGCCTCTGTGTTTTCCCTGGCAGGACTGTTTTGTCTACCTGGCTCAGTGCAGAGGATTGCTGAAATGAGGTCAACTCCATGGATTATTTTTTATTATTTTTTTGCCAGCTTGACAGGATTGCAGCCCATTCCAGGGTTCTTGCACAGGTCGCTGACATCAATTAGTTTGGAAAAGCCAGCATTAGTAAGTGTCACAGGAAAGACTGGGCCCTATCTAAAAGTGGGATGAATTTTAATATTAGGTCAGCAGAGTGTTTACCAGTGCTATGCTCCAACCAATGGAAGGCAGCACCAAGAAAACTATTTAAAATAATATTCTGGTAGGATGCTATACTGCAGAGCAGACTGCCTTGACTTACACAAGAGTTATATCACATTGACACTTTGCAGCTGACAGAAAGTAAAGCATTGTCTTTTAATTGCACATTTGATGCCTCATGCTACTCATTATGTAAGTTCTACTTGCCCAAAACAGGGATAGCTGGTCCTCGATACAAGCAACCCTCTATTGCTGCATTTCTCTTCCTGAGTCTGCCAGCAACTAATCCCCAAATTGGCAAAGTCAGTTAGTTTGTTTTCCAGTAGAAAATACCACAGTAATTCTGTATCTGGTAGGTACATGCACTCCCATCCTACAGAGGATTGCGTCTGTGCAACAGATTCTTGCAGGTCTTCTTCAGAAATCAAGCAGCTCCTTTAGCTCTTAGCCTTTTGGGGAAGAGTAGAGTTGCATTTCATTGTGGCATGTAATAAATGGATAGCTCTAGAGGTTTTAAATAGGCACTCCTTGCTGGAATGCTCCACTTTCCTTACGGTTTTGCATCAAGGATGAATGATGTACAGAACCATGAGCTGTCAGAGATGTCAAGATAGTCTGCAGTATCTTCAGCATCAGTGATATCAGAAGGTCCCTTAGAAATACAGGAGCTTAGAGGAACAAACTAGGTTGTGGGAGCAGCTGGATCATCACAGTGGCCTGAGTACAGGCAGTCAGCTTGCTTTTAAAATGCTTATGAAATCAAACACAGGATGATGCTGTTTTTATTAAAAGCCACAAAATGTTTGAAACCAATTAATGCTCTGCTACTTAACTAATGCCTCTGCTCAGAAAATTAAATGGTTGCATTTAAGAAAACCAATTTTAAAGCTTTTTCTTTCAGCATTCTAAGTGGGTTCAACCCCCTCCTTCAGACTTCCATGAGCCATGGATTTTCAGTGCAATATATCAAAGTATCAGGATATCAAAGCTTCCAATCTATTCCTTAAATTATTTGAAGCTACAAGGCAACCAGGCTTTTCATGTAGAGTTCATTCTGAATTCTTAAGGCCCTTTACAAATATTATCCACTTTCATCTGGATATAAACAAGGAGCCAAACACCTTGAACGTGCTGCTGCGATGCTGCACTGTCAAACGACTAAATATTTTGACAGATTCTGGCTCTGTATAATCAGCTGGCTACAAAAAGCTGAAGCAGCAATTATTGACAGTTCAGGGGGCAGCAGCAACCAAGGTAAAGAAATACTGCGTGCTAAATGCAGTTGCCTGCATGTTTTGCACCCAATCCCTTTGGATTGAGTGGTTTAGTTTCTTGGGGTCTACCATATGTTGGGTAAGCTGTGCTTTTGTTGGTAATTTTGCTACCAAAGTAGAGAAAGGTAGGCTCCATCTGTACTTAAACAGGCTCCAAGATGGTCCAGCAAAATTATAGACAAATAAACCTGATGTTTTACCCTACAGATTAATCCATCTACCAGAATCTACCATTAATTGAGCTACCAGAAGGTCATAGGCACAAACCTGAACACGTATGGACTCAGAGAAGAGTCCGTGTGACTTTAGCAGAGGAGACTCATGTCTTGCAAATACAGTATAGTTCTCTGAAGAGAGCAAGTGGGTAGGTAGGGGAGGCAGCTGCCTTGGAATAAGAAGAAAGTTTCTCTTCTGAATGAACAACTGGTTGTAGATGATAGGAAATAAATGATACAAATAATTCTGCACTTTTCACAAGGAAGGGACATTGCTTTCCATGTCTGTTGAGAACCTGTGCTGTTCAATATACTCATAAGAGAGTTGGAAAAGAGGGTCAGTTGATAGTGGTGTGCCCAAATCTGCCGCTGGATGGTATGGAGTTGTTCAAGGTAAGCAAAAGCAGAAAAAAGTTGCAAAAAGTTGCAGAAAAATCTGACAATATCAAATGTCTGGGCAATAAAATAGTTGATGAAATGCCATGTCAATAAAAGTCAAGTACAGACACAATGATAGGATTTAAATTAGCCCACGAAAGAGGTCCTGGCGTCATCGCAGATGGTTCTTTGAAAACGTCTGCTCAGTGCTCAGCAGAGGTCAGAAGGGCAAGTGGAATGGTAAGAATTACTGGGAAAGAGATGGAGAATAAAAGAGAAAATGTAAGCAGACCACTGAATAAACCCGTGGCGATCTTGAAAACTGAGTGCAATTCCAGTCATCCCTTCTCAATGAAATGGTAAAATAGAACTGGAAAAGATGCAGAAAAGGGCACCAAGGCTGACCTGAGTTATGGAGAGTTGAAGCAGCTTAAGCTGGTGAGCCTTGCAAAAGAAATGAATGAGCAGGGTTAAGGTAGAGGTGTAAAATCAGGATTGCCGAGGAGGAGGTGAATAAGGAATTATTTTTTCACAACAAAGGAAGTAATGAAATAGTGAGTCAACAAGGTTAAAGCAAACTAGAAGAAAAAGCTTTCACGGTCCATAACAAATTGAAGAAACTCATCAACAAAATCTTCTGTATGCCAAATGTAAATACAGGTTGAAAATGTAGCAGTGCTAAGGATGTTCCCAGGTCTGACTCCAGAATATTTCTGCTCCAGCCCTTATCCTGATGTACAGAGATGATTAAATCCTCTTGGTCCTCTTTAGCTGGGCAGGATTTGGCTTCTGCTTTGGTTTGGGCTGCTCTCCAGGAGAACTGGCAGGTTTTTTGTGGGGGACAGATCATAGTCAACAGATCATTGTGGTCTTCTGGCAACAAAAGCTACAGAGTTCTCTTGAATTCATTAATTAAGTTTGAATTACAGCGTGATATTGGGGAGGAATAGTGTCCAACAGCACCTTAAAATATCCCTGCACTGCATTTTGACAGATTCTGGAGAGATTAACTCTCAAGGACCAAAAAACCTTTGGATTGGAGCAGAATTATCATCAAATTATATCTGCCTCGGTGGTGGGAAATCAATCAGCGCGGGCTGATTTACACCTGCCGGAGCCAGCGCGTCGTGAACTCCGTCGTCTTTCCCAGTGATGTTTTTATCTTCGCTTTGACACAGGCAGTGCGAGGAAAATATTTTCCCGGGGAAAATCAAAACATGCAAGGTAGTGTTTGGCAGCACGTCGGAGCCCGGGGTTCCTGCTGCTTCCGACAACGGCGCTGGTGTCTTTTGCTAATGACCAGAGTGCAGGATAATGAGTTGTCTTGGGTTTCTGCGCTGTTTTAATAGCCTGCTCGCAGTTCTGAAATGGATAAATGATGTTTATGCCCTCTTGTGGTATGTTATTGAACAGGAAGGATTTTCCAGCCCCACGAAATTAGGCCAATGATGGAAAAGTCGTAGGTGAAAATCTGTAACAAACGCTGTTTTGCACAGTAGAAAAATATCCACTGCTCCGGCAGCATCCCCGTGACTCAGACAAGGGGGGAAGCCAATTTTACATACATTTATAGCAGCAAGTAAGTGACTAATGCCCATAATGGCAGAGTTTCTGCCGTCTTTCTGCAGTGAAGATCATTTAAAAAGTGCTTTTCCGTGCTAGAAATGTTGGTAAGTGAAATACTGCTTTTTACAAGCAGTAGAGTTGACGTCTTTTGGCTTTTGTTGTTACAAACCTGTTTTGATACGTACCTTCATGGTTTCTGTCTTCTTCACTCGTACATCTGACAAGCAAATAATCTGATTCTTTTAGCACAAAACCTGTCCATAGATTAAAAACATTGTTTAGTGATTTCACTGGAGAAAACAAATTCCAGTGAAATTGCCCTTTTTGACCTTTGCATGCTGAAATATGGGATCTCACAAGGAATTAGCTTGTCAACCTCTTCCTAATCTACACGGAGAATTTAGGTCTCTGATGAGGAACTCAGGACCTCCACAGACGGGTTGGGCTTGGATTTTATATGGATGTGCTACTTTTTCCCCTGACTGCAAATGGAATACAGCAAAATATATCCCCAGGTAGTGAAATGAGCAGAATAAATCACTGCTCTACTTAAGATAGCAAATTCTGTCTGGCTGTGGCCAGGATTAGGTGGACTGAGGCAGGATCTAGGGAACCCTGTTCCAGGTATCCCTAGGCTCCTGATCCCAAGAATCACCTTCCACTCCTCATGTTGGCTCATGTCTAGAGAAAATATAGGGTATTTCCCTTACATACCATCCTTCTCTCTACCCAACCAAGAGGGTAGAAGACTATCCCAGAGAAGAAGGGAACAAATTCTGCATCCATGATGAGTAGGACAAAAACAGTGGCCTCAAATGGAAGTAGTAGGCATACCAGGGCTAAACTTTAAGAAGAATAATCTCTAACAGGATAGACTTGTATTGGAATGGACTGCTTGAGAGAACTTGAGGATCTTCATTTCTGGACATGTTTCAGGAACATTCCAACCAATTTCTGCTGAGAGCAGCCCTATCATTAGTTCTATCCTCATGAAAGACATTAGCCTGGATGACTCACTCCAGGTTCTCCCAGCTCAGTTTTTGTGATTTGGTGTGATGATTTGTTTTTATTTATTTGTCAGTATGAGGAGACAACGCATATTTGTGTGGCAGTCTTAAATGCTAACCCTTTGTTCTTTCAGTTGATCTTGCTGTCAAATCTGGCGGATAGCAATGCAGTTCTATTTATGTCCCGCACTTTACAAGTATGCTTTACAAGAGCAAAAACCTCCGGTCTGACACCATTAAAGTGCTTTTTAGGTTATCACAGACTTCACTGAGCACAGGTTGTGTCCCCA
>JAVCKT010024314.1:0-24043 GCA_032273925.1 Rhynchotus rufescens | reverse complement strand
TTGGAGTATTCTTTTATGCTAATGATTTGGTCCCTATGAGACTGTAATAATTTGGTATTACTAACCCCATGGAAGGGCAAGTGTAAAGTCTTTTTGTTCGGACCGAGTAGCAGTGACACGAGAGGCTTTCAGCCCTGCCCTTATGCAGCATCACAATGAGCACTTCTGGTGCTGGGTGCTTTACCAAACCTATTCTGCTCTCATAGTGCTGTACAATTTTTAGCAGAGATGGAACCATGAGAAAGATTAGGAATTCTTACTGTGTTATCTATTTCATCCTTGTAGAGTTGCACTGATAGTATACGGAGGGTTCCAAATTTTGTCTGTGTATGAATTTATTTACAGAGCAGTTTTGGAAATTTGTGGCCGCATACAGGCTGTCAGAGAACACTTTAGTTGCTCTTTAGACTGCAAGTACACTTCCAATTGGAACATTAAGAGCAAAGCTTTATGGATGAACTGTGAACATTTAATTGTAGCAATATTAATAAGACCATCTGAATGCTCCCACAAACTATGGTAATTCCAGATCTTTTGGTTCTTTGGTTCAAGGTAGATCTTGAAAGTACAGTAAGTCCAGCATAAACTGTGGACCTACTTTGAGAGGGCAAAAAAGAATCTACGGAGATTTCCAAGGGCTCTGAAGGCACCTCTCAAAAGCTGTTTTATTTTGATTTTTTTTTTTCTCCTCTGAAGAGTATGGTCTCAAGTACTAATAAACTTCCTTGTTGAGTGATGAAAATCTCACAACAAAGAAGTACTAAGGGTGCCAGGTTCAGTGAGGACCAAGTCAGCCAGAAGGCTCCTTATTAGATTCAAAATAATGATTCTTGTTGAATCCTCGGTGTTGGGCTCGGCTGCATTATCCATCTAGCTCTGTGTTCCTATTTTTTTGACCTTTTGGGGTCCTTATTGCTCTTTAGTCTAACTACTGTTCTCTTAGCATTTGTACTGTCCCGCTCAGACATCAAAGTCAGTGAAAGCTTTTCCTTAGGTTTTAGGTGTAAGTGGGGAGAGTGAGAATACTGAGAGTAGTTAGACCCTGAAACAAGTGGATATTTATTGCAGGTTTTGGCCGATCCTTTCCCTGCCGTGAAACTTCTTTTCCTGGGGATCACTGTGCGACCACCAGCTACAGGACGCCTGTCTTTGGAAGATGTTTGGGAAGATGTGCAGATCTCATCCATCTTCCCTGAACTCCCCAAAGGCAAAGGTTTTGGACAGGAATGTTTTAAGTTTCCCACTGATGCACAAAGAAAGACGGGGTGGATGTGGGGAAGGATAATTTCTGCCTGCTTTTAATTAGAAATTCTGTGAATGTCAGGTCTGAGAATTTTTTCCCTGAAATCTTAGGGAAAGATCCATAGAGTGGGATTTTTTTTCACCCCTGATTGATGAGACAAAGATGTTCAGTCCTATGAGGAAAGCCTAGTAGGCAACTGTAGATGCAGATGTTTCTGTTTTATAACAGCAAAATAAGAGAGTTATCAAGGCCTTCTCCTTGCCCTCAATAAAGATGTGCAAGTTAGGACAGGAAAGTAATGCAACGCTTTGCTTTTTCTTTAGTGATTACTCTGATATAAAGGGCAAGCGAAGATTCTGAACATGAAAAACTTGTAACCCATGTTGTGGTGAGCAGTAATCAGCTGTAGCCATGTAGTGGCTGCAACATTCAACACTGTTCTGCTCACTGTTGATTCAAGAACACTGTAAGTGAAGCCATAAGGATCCATTGCTCTGTAGCAGTTCAGCTCAGGGGGTTACCCTATACAGAAATAGTTTATTACACATAAATCTCTTTTAGTCCCCAGGCTACCCATCCCAGTTCTGTTCCTGTCTGGCCAGCCCAAAAATCCATGCTTGGTTTTTTTCAGGCATTGGAAGTTCTCTCTATAGCTTTATAGCTATAGCTCCACAGTGTCCAGAGGTTGAATATACATCCTAGATACCATTCCCTAGTCCTGGGTCACTTCACAGCTATGACCAGCCCTTATATGTTCACAGACAATATTTATATTAGAAAAAGTTGATGCGGTTTGGGAAGGTGAACCAATTCACACCAAGCACTCAACATCAATATCAGTTCTAAGATCAGAAAAGTATGATCTTGTCGACATAGTGTCCATCTAGTCGAGTCTGTTTACAGGATTGGCCTAGTTTCTGATTGATGCCCTCAGAGCAAAGGCTTCTTGTGTTTTAATGTCACATGCTTCTGTTTTATACAAGGAGAATCCTATTTCTGCTCTTGCTGATGAGCATGGCATCCATGTACAAGCAGCCATGTGTTTATCTTAAGTTACAGACATAATCTGCTCTGCTCTAAAGATTTTATTATCCAAATGAGTATGAGATTTAAACAATGAGAGACATGGAGGGAATATATGAGTATTCACATTTAGTCTTGTGATTAAATTTTGTAGGCATTTCATCTGTTGAGACTGGTCCCTCTAAAGGCAGCAGAGAGGACTAAGCTGTTCTAGAGAATGGTTCAGCCTTCTCCAGTGGGCAGTTCCAACCACCTGCACCTCCTGGAAGGAGCTTTGCTGTGTCATTTCTCCTCCAGACTTTGGCTAGACTTCTCTCAAATCTACATCACCAACAGAGCCTCCAGATAACAGTAAATTCCATATAACTCTGCAAATAGTAACACTTTGTGCCAATCATTTATCTGCCTGTATCTCAGCTTCCCAGTAATGTGTAGCTTATAATTGTGCCTGCCATGAGGCTTTAGGATCTGAATTCGCTATATTTAATGGCTTTGACATCATCAGTTCAAAGGTATTGTGCAAACACATTTGCAGCATATGAAAGAATAATAAATTCCTTCCTATTACTGTCAACATTACAATAATAAATGGCTGCAAGATGCAATGTTTTCCAAAATATTGACAGATTTTCCTGCTGGCATGATTTGGTGGATTTATGGCAAGCATTTTTTCCCTTCTGTTTTTAACTTTATTAATTTTTTGAAAGAAATGAACATCCATTGGATACATGCAATTTGTACGTAGCTGTTAAGATAGGGCATCAATTCAGTAAAAAGTGTCACATAGTAAAAAGGGAGATTAAACTGAAATAAGGGAAATGAGTGAGTAGGAAGATATGGACCTATTTAAGAAGATTAAAATGTCTGTGCAGTCTCCTATTCATAGATGACCAAATCTTACTATGATGTTTGAAAATGTTCTTAGTAGTTTATTTTTTTTCTCTCCTCCAAATTGCCTGTATTTCCAGGTAGTATCCAGAACAGCATATTGAAAAAGGTAACTGTTTCCTACACTCATGCTTATGTTGTAAAAATCTGTTGAGAAGTTAGGATTTGCTTCTTAAGTTAAAAAAAAAAAAAAATGCAGTCTCTTATATCAACAATAACTAGATTGCTGTCCATGTGGTTAGGATGTATAATTTTATAGGCTTGGGATTTATTCACTGTACTTCAGATTCAGTCATAATTTCCATTAAAATGACAGAATAATTAAGACAGAATAATAAGGTTATCATTAGTAAATAGAATTGCTCTTGCCCATGGTTATATATCTCACCCTTCTTGACAGCCAAATCATCTGCAGACTGGGTAAAGTAACAACTTAGCTAATTTTATAACATGCTATATGGATGAAGTATTTCTTCTTCCATTACTACGTGAGAACTTGATAGCTACCTTTCATATATGGTGAACTCTGATCCTCCTCTGAACTTTTTAATGTGTCGTTTCAACACCAGATATTAAAACTTGCAGTTTTGCTGCTGCTAGAGTGATGCTTAATTTAATTTTTCTAAAGTTACAAAAGCTGAAGTTTGCTTGCCTGAGTTTTTCTATAATGCTTAATACAATGTTTTGATAGTGATTATATTCATTATACTGGGCTGTCTTTATATAATGCAGGAGGTTCTACCTAACAGGGCAAAATCATTTTAAATAGATGTAGAGGTTTTCTTGTGTTTGTTAGTAGACCAAACTAAATTTTGAAAATAACATGAGAATGACAAAAAGGAAATTGAGTTGTGTTTGCCAGAGTTTCAGTGGGATTAATTGCTTCAAGAATAAATACTTAACCATACACTATAGTAAACTAAAATTTGCTTGAGTTCTAAAAAATAATTAAATCTATAAATAAAATTTAACTGGAGGCGATAATCCTATGCCATAGCAGAAGTGGAATTTATAACGTGACCTATTTACTGCATGGAAATGTTGAGTTTTAAATCACTGCAGGTTACCTTTGGTCTACACACTGGGAGATGTCATTTCAATGCAGACGGAGAGCTGGTTCAGAGGGCTCCTTTCCTCCCGCTCAGTGGAACATCTAGAATTTGGGTTCATGTTGTTTTCCTTGGCAAGTAGCACGAGGTCAGCAAAACACCATTTGCATTAAACCTCACAGCCTCTGTACGTTCCTCCTCCAGAAATATATTAGGTGATGCTGAAGTTTAGTCTCCTTGTTATTCTAAAGTAGGATTTATGGCATAGACATCTTTGTGCTATATATGACTGTGGGTGAAACTGGTTTTTTAGGTACTCTCAGAAGTTACTGTTTTTAACTGTATGTAGCACCCTGGACCTCTTGTGTCTGTGCGTGCAAGGCCTAGTGCTACAAACAGAGCTGGATCCTGCTTCTTACTGAAGCAAAAAGACAGTGATCTTTTTGACTTTGAATCCGGAGCACAAAGCCAAGTATCATCAGGAAAAGGACTTTAGGGAGCCTCTTAAATAAAACAATAAAATATGTTTCTGGGTGAAATTAGAAAAGATATAGCTAAGATATAGCATTTTAGCTAAGTAAAAGAGGCATGGAAGGAAATAGAGAGGAAAAAAACCTTTCATTGAAAGATGCAAGTTATGTGTGGGGAGGCAGAGACAGAGAAGAGAGGTCAGTTTTAAATAAGGAGTGAAGGTGAAAGGTGTAGAAATAAACAAATTATAGTTTTGAGGAGGTCAATTCAGTTTATGTAAAAGTGGAGAGCAGTCAGTTTTTCACTGAAACTTGAAAAGAATGGGAAGTATCAGAGATATATACGAGTGTAGGGTGGGCTAGTCATAAGAACAAAACTCATTTGTTCACTTAATTTTTTTTTTAAGTGAACAAATCTCTTCAAAGAGGAGAGAGAGAGAATATGGGGACTTGCACTTTTGATCTGTGCATATAATATGAAACACGTGGCAAATTGCCTTCCAAATTTGCTCAGCTCCATCTCAACCTGTTTGTTTTGGAGCCCTCACATACCTGAGAGTAACTGTTCTCTGCCCTTCTGTAAATAACACCAAACAATAGCAGAGCTCTGGCAGCTGCTGCTTTGATCTCAACATACAGAACCACGGCAATAAGGCAGCAGCTTTGGAATATAAAAGAGGAAATTATACAGAAAAACACAGCATGTGTGTGTGCATGTAATTTTTAGTTTCAATTGGAACCATTTTTCTTTAACTCCTGACTCCTAGGAGAGATTCAGTCTTCAGCATTTCTTGCTGCAATTGCTGAACACCCTTTTGTGCGGTGTGTGCAGTGAGTCCATCTATCACTTGGCGTACTGGCCCTAACAGGCCTGCATGTTTTTGTGTCTTTTCTAAAGCTATCTGAGTCAGTCATTTGTTTGGGCTTTGAGTCTGTCTAATCTTTTTATCATGTTATTGATTGGTTTGTGCCAAGGGTGCAGAAGAAAGAAGCCATTTTAGCTACTCTGTCAATAGCCAGAGCAAGCCAGCAGAGTTTACCTGTGCCGTCTTTTCAAAGCAGGATTACCAATGCCGTTCCACTCTCACTGAGGACACTGCCCATGAGTGGGTTTTTTGTGATGGCTTGACTATCCCAGGTACCCTTAGCAAGGGTTTTAAACCTGAAAGAAAGTCTTTTTGAAGTAAGCATTCTGAAACTTATTAAATCATCAATAACTGATATTCAGTCTTAATTCTTTGGGAGGAAAAAACTGTGTTCATGTTATGATGCACAGGCTGACCTGTGCTTGTGTTGTCAGTCTTTTGCATCCCAAGGTCCATTCTGCTTCCCTTCCTTTCCTGCATGACTGAGTGCTGCCAAATATTTCACAGGGCTGCAGGAGCACCAGCATCTTGAATTTGCACTGTCAGTTTGACCTCACATTGTTTCACAGACACTGTTCTAAATGCTTAAATACTGGATTATTCCTTTTTCTAGCAAAGCCTGAAGGAGGCTTTCTGACTTTGTAGAAATAATGCAGCAGTGGTCAGTAGATTTTTTTCCTCAGGAGGAAATACTTATCAACCTAGATCAAAATAAATATCAAGTTATATAATCTATTCATAGAACTACTTATTGAACTTGGTTATCTCCCAGGAACCCTCCATCTTCCATGGTTTGAGCAGCTCTTTCATCAAGCAGGGATGCAATTTAAGCAGAGTCTATGAAGTTCAAGCTCTATTTCTGTTAGGGAACTTGAGACAAATATTGGGGGGCTAGGGAAGGCTTAGGAAGTGTTTCAAGTCATATGAAAAGGTAAGCAGTGTGAACATAAGGTCAGGTGCAACTCCACTAGTTCGATTACTGTACTCTATGCTCTTGTCAGGTACTCTGCGGTCTGACACAAGACAGATAGTGCAGAATTTGTTGGTGTCTGGTGCCCTTTCCTCTTTGCCCTTCAGTCAGCACGGTAGGAAAGCCCAACTGCCCGCATTAGCAGTAACTTTCAATAATTTTGCCTGCTTCCTAATCAATTGAAGGGGCCACATAGTCTAGCTCCTAACTTTCTGAGCCTTTTGTTTTATTTATTTATTTTTTCCTGCTTTCCTGCTAATGTTCCACCTTCAGAGCTACTCATATAGTTCACTACTGTTGGTGGTTATGTCAGCATCCATTAAGGGTTTGATATCTTCCCTCTGCCTAGGAGAATTCCCTTGGGAGTTTTTTTAATTAGAAAATGTTATGGAGACCTGATGTCTCACATCCATGTTGTCTTGTGTGGATGGCCAATACTTAACCCTAAACCCAGCCTACAGATTCAATAGAAATGTTGTGTGTTAAGATGTACCAATGCCTCCGTGCGCCACAGTCAGTTCTACCTTTTAAGCAGTTTTACCCTGGACCAGTAACTGCCTACTAGCTTATAAATCTGACTCCTATTTTGTTATAGGACTGCTCCTGAGAAAGGTGAATAACCTTGGAGTTTTGTGGGCAAGATTGTCAATCCAGTTCATATGTTCTTCTAAAACAGAAACATATTCATTGAAATCTTTAGTGTGAGACTGCAGACCTTCTTAAGTGCTTTCTCAGAAGGGCTTAGGTTTTCAAAGTTGGTATTTAACTTTTGACATATATGGCCTTAGGAGCATTGAACATAGCACATTTCCTGTCAAATATTCGAGCTGCAAAAACTGGAAAAAACAGGACTGCGTTACTGAAAATGTTGATTCTCTGTCAGATATTCTGTCAAGGCAGAATATTGTGGCATTTTATTTTTAATTTATTCAACATATTTTAGCTGCTGTAAATGAAAGATTAGAAGGTTGTAATTTAAATATTCAGGGTCACTGTATAACAAAGAGCCAGATTCCTGCTGAGAATAAATATTTTTAGCAGCAGTATTTTAGCCTGTGGAATATTTTTTCCATGTTCGTAGAAAGGTAAAGATGCTGACAGACATCACAATTTGGTGTTCAGCAGGTAGCAGAATGCGAGGAACTGTCACTAAGTGAACTATTATTATGAGTGAAGAAAGCAGCGTTAGATCTGTCAGGTGGGAACAGGATGCCTATGAGCTCTTGTTTTGCCTCAGTAAGCCAGTTGTGCCATATAGCACTACGTACTGTCCTTAAAACACTTTGGAATTCTTGGCTTGAAAGAAATAATAGGTTAAAAACAATTACCAAGAAAATTGTGTTTTCCTAGTTGGATAACTGCTTTTGAAGCAAACTGGATCATAGTGTTATTCTCTGATGATTCAAAAATTATGAAGTTGAGAGTAGGATTAAAATTGAGTAGTATTTTGAGGGAATTAAATAGCACCTTTGTCTCTAAGAGGACTGGAACAAGGTGAATGCCTTATGAGTTAAATAATTCTTCCATATTCTTTCCTTTTGACTTTATCTAGCTCCCAAACTGATACAATCCCTTTGAAGAATCCCACAGCACCTTAATAAAGACCAGTGGTTCATACACCTCATAGTCCATGACTAACGCTGATTTATTAACAGTGCTGTCTTGTTAGGAGCATATGACCCATGACAGGACTTAAATTCAGATGTTTTACCTCAGAGCTAGTCTTAAATCATAACTTGTAGGCTTGTTGCTTTATTTTATTTTTAAATCTTGGTAAACAGCGGTCAGTGAGGTGAAAGGTCTTGGAGCAAGTAAGTTGCCCTAGGGAACTGCTGAGACAGTTCCCCCAGAAACAACAGAGTGCACCTCAGCCCTGGGCATCTAATAAACAATAAATGTTACTTTTTCACTCAGTCACTCATCTTGAACAAAGCACATAGACATTGAGTTGTTGTCTAAAATTACCTATTTTCTAGGGTTCAGCTTTAGTGCTACATCTCTAGGTATTATCATCTGCTCTGCATCATATATTTTAAGGCCAGAAGGGACCATTATGTTCTATTCTGAGTTCATGTAAGACACAGGACTTAGCATTTCTCTTAGTCATTTCGGCTCATAACTGCCCTTTGAGGTATGAAATATCTGTTTAGAAGCACATCATATTTGAATGCATCACTAACTTCAGCACATTTATCTTAGAACCTGTATCTAAGATAAGGATTTATTAGTCTGTTAAAATCATAAGGGACATTTACCAATTGCATACAGAATATAGGTTATAAAACTACAAATTAAGCCCATTTTCCTTGAGTCCATATCTTTTTGTTTTAAAGAAGCTATAACTACCCAACTGATATTCCCTAATCAAAATTAAGTTTATCCTCTTTTCAACCTGGTTGGCTTAATTTGGATCCACTGGTAGTATTACAGAAATAGTAATTCCCTGAATCCTCCTGATGAGTTTTGACATTGGATATTAGACCCTGCCTTTCCACAAACCATGTAAATTCAGTTTTACTAGGGGAAAGTGGTGCAAAATCTTCAGCTCCTGCAGGCTCATGACACATTGTGCACCTCAGTAGCTGGAAACTTTGGCAGCATGCTGCAGCCCTGAGAGGCTGAGTGAAATGTAGGGTTTCCTTCAGGAATGTAGGGTGGAAGATGGCAAATTAATGTTCAACACATTGGGGGAGTGAAATAAAGATACTTATGCTCTGACTCCAGCCTTCTGAACAGCCCTGTGAGAGCCAGGAGCTGCCCTAGCAGCCTGTTCTCAGTGGGCCCATTCCTCCCAGCTGAGCTCAGGCAGAGCAGAGTGCTGAGGACCTCTTGCCATGTGTGTGGGCAGGCAGCACGTGGAGTTGTCCTGCTCCGGCCTAGCAGGGCGCAGGAGCTCACATGATAGCACCTCCTGTCTCTTGTGCCAGCCTTACAGCTGGAAAATTAAGTAGATTCTTACCATAGCCTAGTGCCTTTGTGCCTGCCTGGTTGAAATTATCATGGGCCATTTTCTTGCCCATATTTTGACCAATATCTAGCATATGCCACTACCAAAGTTCTTGGAGAGCAAGGTTTTCCTCCTCCTGATCTATTGTTCCATTGCACTATCAACCATTTGCTCTTAAAATCTCCAGCAAACACTACACATAAAGTCCCCTCTCCTACTAAGCAGCTAAATGGAGGCAACAAGTACAGGTTTTCAAAGCCTTAAAATTCAGCCTGGGCAAAAAGAAGGGGATAATTGAGGTCTGGGTAGGAGCCAGAAGGTGGTAGGGGCCACAGCTGAGAAGGATTTTGCTAATGCGGCTGGTTTGCACCTGGGCCTGGGGCCCCTGCCCAGGTGAGGGCAGCAGTCAGGCCCTGGCTCCTTCTCGTATATAAGGCAAGGTTGTGTTTTCTTCTCTCTGATTTGTTTCTTTTAGAGAGGGGGAGCCCTAGGCAGCCTGGCCTCTGTACAGTTGCAGGTAGGTAATATGGGAGTCGAAGGTGTTGAGTCTGAGTTATCTATATTGTGTAGAAAATGTAGTATTTGGGTATAGCTTTTCTCTGTGTTTTTATCTTCACTTGGAGATTTTGAACTCTAGTGTAAGTGAAGATGTGAGGAGAATATGTTAATATTTTATGCTTGTAGAGTTTTATATGGGATATAGATTGTCTTAACTGAAATTACCCTCCAGAACAGAGACCTTGCTATCTTTTGCCTGCTCCCAGGAAAGCTGGGGAGTTTAATTCAAACACTGGCAAAGAAGGAAGGAGTTTTTGAGGATACTGGCAGAAAAGTGAATGGAATTGGGCTTTAAGTCTTTATCCTGCACTCAGAGCTGTACTCATTTTTTCCTGTAATAGCAATTTAAGAAACTTTTAATAATCTAGAAAGCCAGATGATAAAGTCAAGTATCTGCTTATGTTGTCTCTTGCTACTTATTTTCAATAAGCTCCAGTGCTGCAGTTTAGAGATGTACTTGTAATTTCTTGTTTTACCTGTAGCTGAATTTATTTTTTTCAACACTTTCAATTGAATTAATAAGGATTTTCCAGTCAGTTCAAGGCTCTCCAGGTCCCTGCTGCTCTCCTGTGTGAATACCTCATTGCTGTCCTCCCACTTAAGGCCCTCCTACTTAGCAGAAGGCTTTGTGTAGGAACTGTGCCTAGCTGAGTTTGCTGTCACATTGCTGCATTTTTGCATCTGCTGCTGCAAGCTGGCAGCAGTAGAGCTGTCATGTCCCAGTGCACATGCAATTCCTGGGCACTGGGCTGAGGAAGTGCTCTATTTTCATCCGTATTACAGCTGAAATGGCATTTTGCAGAGGGCTTTTGAAAGCTCAGAGTGTGAAGTCTAAGTTGCCTTTTCCTCTTTTCTTTTTAGTTATTACTCATTTCGGTGAAACAGGAAGTGGACAAGGAGACTGTGGTATGTTATGTATGTGGGAATGAAAACTCCAAGGAATTACTTATGGATTTTGGGAAAGCTAATTGAACAGAAAGGGGATGAATATAAGGCAAGGAGAGAGAAGAATTGAGAATTGAAGGAAAGGAAACTTGTGAGGGAAGATTCATATAGAAATCACGTTCTTTCAGTCTCTAGCATCCACATGAACAGAATCATATTGATTAGAGCTCTGAAAGAGCTTATCCTCTAGGTGCTCTCTTTGTGTGCTGACTCCTGTGACCTATAAAATAGGGAATTTGGAAGGGAATGTGAAGGAGTGACTGGTCTCAAATATTGCCGCTTATTTTAAAAAACAAAAACAAAAAAACCTCATGGATTTAATCAAATTTATGAAAGTGAGCGAAAGGCACTGGAGCTGAAGAGAAGTGAGAGGAAAGATCACTGCTTTTTTTTTCCTGCCTTCTTGAGGATAGATTTCCCCCAACCACCAATTAAGTGTCTAGCCTCAAGTTTTGGCTCTAACCTTAAACTAATAAAGCCATCACTAAGATCCTCTTGTTCAAAGTCCTGCATATCATGGGCCATCAACCTTCACATAATTATGTCTCATTTTTCTTTCAAGTTTATCTTGGAAAGTTTATCTTTGAAAATCTTCGGCTTTTTTGTGACAAGTGTTGCATTACAGCTACAGAACTTCGTCTTTATTGGTCTTTTTTATTTATTTAAATCCCAGAACAAATACTTCACTGTAGTGAGTAAATTAAAAATTTAAGAGAAAGTATATCTAGGATACAGGAATGTGTCACAGTGAAGTATGTTATGAATGTTTTAAGTGATCACTTGTGCTGACAAAGCAAAGGTAATTGGGAAATAAGTTATGTATTTGGAAAAGTGTCAGTGGATAATCTCAGAATGATTCAGTCTAAATAATAAAATTACCTTGCAGTGTGTGCAGGCGTATATGTGATTTTAAGCTGTCAAAGACCAAGTAATCATTACAAAAATAAGTTTTTCAAATGTAACTATTCTGAAAACTGCTGATTTTTAGTAAAGTCTGAAATAGTGAAAATATACTGGGGTATTGGGTAACAACTATTGCAGTGCCACTACCGAAGAAGAGGAAGGGCAGAGTGGTTGTGTTACACATACTCCACTGTGCTATTGATGAAGAGTGTGCACGTTGTAATGGGCATGGTTTTAAGATAAATGACATAGCTAATAAAAGGTATAGATGAATCAAAAAGGAGATCAAGGAGTCGTGGGCTGATTAAATAACCTAAATTCATTTGAGTAACAGATGAATTGGGCTCATTTGGATAACTGATATTTTAGCAGAGTCTATGGCAAGCTAAGTCATATAGGGACAAGAAAGATTTCTTTCTTTTGAACATAATTGAGGGCTTGTTTGGTGAGTTGGCCATATGCTCCTATAATTTTGTAGCTAAGTAAAATATTCAGAAAGTGATATTAACTTGCATGTGACTGTGGCAATAGCATTTCAGTTCTCTTTTATGGCAAAAATAACTGTGAACTGTTCTTTTTGTAGTGGAAAGTATTCAGAATGTGGCGGTGAAGTTGGTGTGAGATCTCACTACATAAAGACCTGCCCTTTAGGAGTGTTACAGTGACACTAAAAAAAGGCTGAGTTTCTACAGTTTATAGACATGAAGGTTAAGAGGGGACTTCATGACAGCCTATAAATGCTTATTCAGGAAAGAAGTATCTGACTGTGGGCTTCTCTCTTATATTTTGGCAGAGGAAAATGGGTAATGAGAATGGATGACTAGAAATGGAGGAGAGGCAAATTGACACTTAAACAAGGAGCATGTCTTTAACGTTGTGAGTAATTAATCACTGGAAGAATTTTTCTAGTCATTGAGTAGATTCCTCATCAGGTGAAGTCTAAATCAGGAGTGAGTGTCTGTTTAAAAGCTAAGTTCTAGCTCACACTGAAATTATAGTCTTAGTGTAGATGTTACTGGTAGAGGTGCTGGGGCCTGTGTTATGCAGAAAGTCAATGCATATGATTATAATACTGATTCTGCCCTGAAAAATGTATTAATCTTTCCCGGCTCATCCAAATTTGACCTTGTGCGAACTCGGTGGTTTTTTTTTTTTTTTTTATGTGTAAAATGAATGAATGATATTTACCTTCCCAAAGGTTAAAAAGGTCTGTAAAGGCTAAAGAAATAATATCAGAAGAATATATGAAACTAAAAATCACGGTATCTTTGCTCATAGCAGTGTGTGTTCCCTGAATGTCCAGAAAACTTCTCATGGAATCTTGTCTCCTGGTTCTAGCCCTTATCCAACCAAATCACATAGACACCAGTATTTTTCCTGGAAGTGCCTATGGCAAAGGCCGCTTGTGCAGAAGTTGAACACTCAGTGTCATTTGATGATATACCCAATATTTTTTTTCCTCTCTCTCTCTCTCTCACCACGTTTGGTCTCATTACCATTTAGTAACACTAGTAGTAGTTAAATGCGAGTACTGTTGTGGATTTACTAGCAAGAAATCTGCAGCCAGTTCTGAAATAGGCAAACTTGATATCAATTCCTCATTTAGCTGCGTATCTATAATATAAGCATTTGAAATCAGCTTTTTGGTTTCTTTTCAAGGTCCATGCTTTGCTGTCAGAAAGGTAGGTTGCAGTTCTCTGCTGATAGTATTAAACCATGATTTATGATCTTTGGGCAGTAGTGAGTGAATAAGGGAATACCGAGTTACAAGGGTGCCCTGGTTTTTTGTACAGTAAAGCAAATCCCATGGTCAGGAGGTGCTTCAAGTCAGGCAGTGTCCATGTGGAATAGTCAAGATCTCCCTGGCAAGGCAGCTGGGTTTAAAGATTTTGGCACAGAAATCTTCAGCTCCCTCCAGTTTCAATCAGAGCTCTCGGAGTTAGTTCTGTCTTTCCAAATTCACTCACAGTATTTTGTGTATAAAAAGGTAACGGTAGATGTAGCTTTGTATGTTCAGTAGCTGCAATAAATAAGATTAGAGGGAGGGGAAAGAGTTAGTATTAGCAGTTTGTAGTATCTGCAGTTACTGTGTTTCTTCATATGTTGCATACAGAACGAATAGCCTTTTATGTAGCTGAGAAATGGTTCAATTTACATAAGCAAATTAAAATATAGTCTGTCCTGTGCCAAAAAAAATTGGATCAGCTACACTGGAAATAAAATTTTCAGTGTAGGAGACCAAGTTGTTAAGATTTGTCTGACTGTGTGCAGCTCTTACACCTCTGCAAGTCATGGATTTCATTTTAGGACTAATAGGGGATACTGCTGTGGCCTATTCCTGAGCGGTACCATTCACTTTCTTTCGGTCCTTTGGTACCATACACCGCTTTGTACCTCTCAGGCCACGGGGAAGGAACCCGTCACCCCCAGGTGTGACTGTCAGTGAGCGGAGTGAACAAAAGCAAAAGAGTATTTTCCTTGGGATACTTGGCTACAGGTGACACACATCAGATTTTGTTTTTAGGAACACAACTTGCTGAAAACAAAGGTCAGAATGATGGATGGTTTTGATGCGTAGTCATTTTGTTGCTTTGGCGTTTAGGCCTGATTTATCCTTTCTCTGAAATACTGTGAGGATTATTTTTTTCTGAGTAGCTTTATTTTATGATTTTTTCCCTTGACACTTACAATTTGTTTTTCCTCTGTGAGCACTTGGATTGTGCTGGGGATCCAAGCTCCGTTTACTGGGGCTCGATCTAAGCTAGGTGAGTGCCTTTCTGTTAAAAGGTGCTTCAGTAGTGAGAAATTTCTGCCTGGATAAGGATAATCACAAGAATAGGAAAGCTAATGGTGGCTGATAGATATGCTAAATAGAGCTGCAGGAAGATCAGATTTTCCAGATCTGATAGAGGAGATCAGGAGATAGAGGAGAAAGAGAACTCTTTCTCAACTGGACCAAAAATAATAATAATAAAAACTGAATTGGATGGGAACATGTCAAGTCAAATGAAAGTTCAAATTAAATTTGGGCATTTCTCAAACTTTGCTACATTGTTTCCAGTAAATTTGGCACTTAAAAACAGTTTTGCTTTATATTGTGAATCTGACTTGAAGAGTGTTGGTGTTCCCCTCCACCCACGTGTAGCTTAGCAAAATTAATTTGTACAGCATCTTAGTGATGCTAAATCTGCATTTTTGAGCAAAAAAACTATTAGAGGAAAGAATCTCAACTCAGTTTTTGGATACATGGGTACATTGAACTCGTGTTTGCTACTCGTCTGTAAGTTAAGCCTTCCGCTCCGCAACGCAGCTTTCCCCTGCGCCCCAGCACTCTCCCTTTCCTTCTTTGAAAGCTACTCCTGCCAGTGGGCTGTACTGCTCAAGGTACTGACTTCAGCAGGTGTGGTGGGGAACCGTTTTGAAGAGGTCAGATTCTATTTGAACACTTAAGTCATAGAATGCTTGAGGTTGGAAGGGACCTCTGGAGGTCGTTTAGTCAAATCGTACCAGATAATTCATCTCTACTTTATTGTTTAGGGTTGTTTGTTGTTGTTTTTTCTTTTTCCGCCACCCTCACTACTCTCTCCCAATAAAGCTGGTGTTCCTAAGTGTCAAAAGATGAACTGCACGATACTTCTGAGTCATACTGATCATGCTCAGCATCTCTCATGACTGTTTTGTGGTCTCCATGTACCTCTTCCTACTTGCTCTTCTTTCTGCAATAGTTAGAAAAAACATTCTTTGCATATCTGAATATGCAGAGAACCCAGTCGGTGGGCAGTGTTCACACACAACTGCCCCACGTTGCTGCTCTTCTCTTGCTGCCCCTTGCTGCCTGCATGCTGCAGATCACGATAGCTCTAATTTTACTGCCACGTCCAAGTGAAATTAATCCCATTTGACACTTTTCTGAAATTGATACTTTTCTGGCCTTTTGTCTTGCTCTTCATTCTAATCCAAGTGAATTCATCTTCCTCTAGCTGCTTACCATCTAAGAATCCCTGGCTTTAACTTCAGTCTTCAATAATAGTTAATTATACTTGGTAATTTGGCCTGTTTGCGTTGCTCCAGTTTCTTTTGGTCCCTATTCTTCTAGGAAAGTGCCTATAAAGAGCTGGGTTTTTTTTGTCAGCATATTGAGGTGCATCCTTTCTTCCACATGAGTTTCAGCACTGCTTCTGTAGACTGAGCATTGGCTGTGCTATGTCCTGCTCTTCTAGCTAGTCACATAACTTGGCAAATCTCACTGTTGGTACCTCAAGCACAGTTAGCACTTGTTGCTTTTAACTTTTTTTGAGGTTCATAAGGCGCAGAGGCAGTCTTTCTCCTTGGAAATATTAAGTTTTTGATTCTTTTTGTTCTTTCTGAAGAACAGACTCATGTGTGAGGACTCTCATGGCTGCAGACTCGTAAGAGAGGCAAACATGAATGTCTGGTGGTTGAAATGGAAGGTAGGAAGACAGAGCTGCTGAGTGCTGCAAAGCTCAGGCAGGATTCTGTAACTTGTGTGGGCCCTAGGACCTCATTTTCCTCTTTCATAAGATGGAAATGATTATATTTTTCATTAATGTTGATGAAGTGCTTTGAGGTACTCTAAAAGGAGATGTTATAGAATTGCAAAATACTGTTGATACGTTTGGTGTCTTGGTAAGTGCGAGAGGAAATTAATTGAAACCAGTCTGCTTTTAAGCATATTTATAACTTTGAAGCCCACATGTACACTACTGATGTGAGATTTCATTGGGGGGTGTGGGAGAGTGAATTTTCTTCAAAGCATTTCAGTTCTCCTTTATGCAGTCCTCCCTAAAGTGCTCCAGTAATGCATGATTGATGTTCGCTGTGATGAACGCTGCTGTACAGTGCTGTGGAAGGATTACCTGTAGAATAATGTGGCTTGGTATTGAAAAGGCAGATGAGTTGAATTCCTCCACAGAGACAGGATGATCCTCTGCCTTATGTGCCCTAACCACTAGGCTGAGGGGTTCAGTCAGGTTGTATCACACAGGAAGAGAGGTTGGCTTTGCCAGCCAACATCTGCTCTGCAATTGACCTAGGTAGAATATGAACTTTGAGAGAATACAAGGGAAACTTCTTAATATTAACACAAAAAAGAAAAAAGAAAAAGAGAGGAGAAAATAAAAAAGCCTAGAGAATTCACATTATTATCTTTGTGATATTTTGGATGGCTTTGTGAGAAAAAGCATGAAATTAAAGGTTCATGCATCAGTCAGTCCATTTGCAGACTAAATGAAGCACAGCTTGGCCTTTTTATGTGTGGATTCAGGCATAGCTGGTGGTATAGGGACTGGTTATTTGTGTCCACTGTGGTCTGTCTTGCTGTATTTTTGCCGTTTACTCTCTCATTTGTAGTCATGGCATTCTAAGGCAAGTTAAAAGTTGTGAAAACCTAAATATTTGCAACCTAGAAATCTTGAGTCAGGATGTCTTGAGCACCTTGTATGATGCTTTTGCACAAAAGAATCTTGTAGGTACTGGTTATCATGTATTTATGATTATACATGAGCCATACCTATTCTCTGCTTACTGACAAAAGGCAACAGTCCTGTCATCTGGGATGAGTCCATTTTCCATGCTGGACGTCTTTGAAACTTGCTGCTTTTACACTGGGTAGCAATGAATTTCTGCAGCTGACTTGACCGCTGCGCTGCCCTGTAGCTGCAGGGCTCTGGCTGCTGCTGCTGCCTGTGCTCGTCCTCGCTCCTCTCACACGGGTCGTGGACCCGGCTCCCTGCTAGCTGTAATGCTGTGGCTGTCACAGCTAGCTCTAATGCTGTAGTGTTGGATGTGTGGCAGATCTTCGGGTGGCCCAAGGTGCTGCCTGCCAGCTGTTTGCCTCACTGGAAATGCTTTTAAAACCTGAAAAGCAAACAAACTTACAAGATTTGTGGGGAAAAGGATAGTTCAGGTTTAAGAAACTGATGCTGACACAGCATGTAAGTGTGAACCACAGCTGCTTTCTCATTTTTGATCTACAGTCTACCTGTCACTCTGAACAAACAATTTCATTTAAAAAACATGGGGAAAAAAATGGTCTCTAAATTTCAATATTGTGCTTTAAAATATTCCACTGTGAGCTGTTAAGGACTTGGGCTTTGTTTTGTTCAGCAAAGGGTGCTTGGCTGTACTGACAATCAAGAATGTGTTGGCTACAAACCCCTCAAACCCATGTCATCAAAATCTGAGGGAGCATTGGGAGGTTTGCCTCTCAGTCCCCACCTCTTACTTTTACCAGTTGTGAAACAGAAGAGCAGATGTACGAGCTGGCTGATATTCTGAAATAGAAGCTGTAGTACACAAGCAGACAAACTCTGGATTAAAACAAAATGAACTTTTACTCTCTAAATGCTCACACAACTGATGCCATTGCAATGCACGTGAATGAGCTTATTTCATTAACCTAGTAGGTTGCATGGAAAGTTGAGACCAAGGCAGAGGGAATTTTGTCTAACTTGCATCCTGTGAAAACAGGATTGGAGTACACATTAAACAGCAAGTGATAAAAGGCTTTATACAACTTGGGTTGAACTGTGTAGAGCAACAAAATACCCACCTGCCTTAATACTTAAGAAGTGCCTGTAAGACACCTTTGATCCATCAACAACCATAGCTCTGAAAATAGCTGTTAGATCCCTCAAGCTTGTCTGGAGTATGGGCACAGACTGTGCCTAGGTGGAGTGTATCTTTTTAGGGGTCTCCTATTACCCACTGGGCCGTGAGGATTTTCTCTGCTGCCACTTACTTGCTTCGTTTTTCAATTGAAAAAATCCCAAATGAAGAGCGAAATATCCTCCAGGTATGGATTTTTTGAATGTTTGTGTGTATGGCAGAGGGGATAACTTGGAAACTCAGTGTTGTGTATAGAGCAATCTATGTCCTCTGTACATATCTTCAGTGATTAATATAGGATAATTATTATATTGTCACTATGACTGGCTCTAACCTGAGTCACCCCTTAACGTGCTGAGTTTCAGTATCTGGAGTTCTGCCTGTGCTATTTGTATGCGAGAAGCTTTTTCCCTGTAAAGCTTTCTGTTGCACACAGTTTTTAACGGTGCTTAAGCATCTGAGGCTCAGCCAAACTTTTTTTCTCTAAGCAGTGCTACAGGTTGCCAACAGATTTGTGTGAAACTAGAGGGTTGTTGGACTGCCAAGTTACTCGGTTCTTCCTGCACCAAAACACAAGTGCGAGGTTGCCTGCACGTGGCAGCCAGATAGTGTTCAAAGATTCATTAGGAAAAATCTGTCTCCAGTTAGGAGTCTTGGGAAGTCTTCTGAGGCAGCCATCCTCTCTGGGAGAATTTCTTCATGTTGTTATGCATTTATTTCCTTATGTTTTTGCTAATGCTAATACATGCTCAAGAGAAAAGAGCTTTCTATGAGTCAGATTAACCAGTGTGTTTTTCACCAATCCAGTCTGTCAAAGATTTGTAACCCAGAGGTTTTGCTTTGAAAATTGTGATTGTGTGCATCTTCCCCATGTGATTTAATTTTGTCATCATCTTTAATCACATAAACATTCTTTATCTGTTCATCTCATCTCCATTCTGATCTGATCAGTTTTACCTAAAGCTATTTGATACGTTTTAATTGTTTTGGTGTATGCCTGAGGCTGAAATTATGTATTTTAAGTTTTAAAACTTTGAAGCAGTTATTTTCTTTCCATCTACAGGTTAAAAGAATCCAGCAGGGACTGTCTTGCTATTGCTTTAGGATTTCAAAAGCTCTGTTTACTTTTAATACACTTGGGTTTACAGCACAACACTATGTAGTGGAGAAATGCATACAAGTAATTACATCAATTACAATCAGCTCAATACAATTCTTCTGTGAGGCTACGTGATTTAAATGTCATTATGTGTCTAGAAAAGGATGGGAAACGGTTGTTGTTCACTCCTGTTTGCCGCTTACAGCTGTTTTTATGACTGGTTTTGCTCATAAACAGGTGTTTAGAACATTCCTTTGACTAAGCAATACAGCTTGTGCTGCTGTGCGTTCATGTCTTGCATGTCTGGGTAACTCGGGTTTCTTTCTGTTTTCACTCCTTTGAAAGAAAAGGGGGAGGGCAGCGAGTTATCTGTAACACTGGTGTTGCTTTGATGAGCCACACGCTGGAAAACTGCAAGCTCCTGGCTCGTAAGGGAAGGACGGTTTGCTGTGGAGGTCTATGGGCATGGCCTCCTGGAAAAACCTCTCCTTTCCCTCTGATTCCCGTCCATTCCCACTGAATGTGACTTCCCCTACTCGCTTTACGCTGGGTGGAAGTCCTTTGCTTGGTTTCTGTTAGAGCTGAAGCTGATCCATGGTAGGCAATGCAGGAATGGAAACATGCAACAAAGGTAGGTGTATATCCAGTGATGTTACACATGCCTTATTTTCCAAAGGTGATAATTTAAATAACTCCACGTGAAATGCTTTTGAAAACCCTCAGCAGATGGTGCTTCTGAAAAAGGTAAGGTGAGTCCTTTTACTTTTTTTTCCCCTTTCTTTTCTTCCTTACCTCCCACTCCTCACACTAATGCTCATTGCTAGCATCGGAAAGCAGGGACTGTGCATCCGCTGTAATCTGCCTGTGGACTGACAATGCACAGAGGTGAATGGAGGCTTCAAAAGGGCTTGTTGGTCTTGTAAAGCTTTTAAGCCATTTTCTGTAGCTATTTCATATAAGAAGTAATGACCTCTGCTGCGGATATTTCTTGCTGGTGGTTCAGAGCCTGGAAAAGCAAAAGACTTTTAACTCTGGTCACAAACTGGCATTTCATGTATGTTCTGGAAGCTGCAGCATCTCTTTAAAAAAAAAATTAAGTGTGAAAATGTAAGTGCAAGCCCAAAACAGTCATTGTTTTATATACATTGGATAGTACATAGCTGTAGCTGTGGGGTGTTCTGGCTGCAGCTATATCATTAGAAAAACAGGAGTTTTGTTAAGAGCAACCTTGTTATTGTGGAAAAAAATCACATAATCAAGGGAGGAAAATGGATGATAGTTGCAGCACTGCTGGGCAGCAAAGTAGCTGTTAAACCACAGACTCCATAGAGAACAACCCTGTTGTCCTAGACTCGGGGTACCTTTAAAATGTCTTTTGTAAGCCTTTTTTCCTCTCTTTCTTTCTTTTTTTTTTTTTTTTCTTCTAGCAAGATACCAATTTTTAAGATATTATTCTTGCTTTAAATGCATCTTAGGGGAAGAAGTGCATATGCTTTGCTGAAGAGTCATTTCCACCAAGTCACAGAATACATGGTCATCTCTTCTTTTTCTACTTCCAACAAGTTATCAGAACAAAAAAAAAGTACCTCAAAATTGTTGAGGTTGGAAAGGATCACTGGGGATCATCTAGTCGAATGCCTCAAAGCAGGATCAACCAGAGCAGGTTGTTCACGACCATGTCCAGTTGAAATTCAAAATTTGAATTTTATGCATTAATTTGAATTCAAATTTTGAATATCTCCGAGGATGAAGATATCTCCAAGGAGACTCCACAACCTCTCTGGGCTACCTGAGTTTGTTTTTTGCCCCCGTATCAGGTATTCACCTTCTCTCCTTCAGGCTAAACTGTTTGAATTCTCTCAGCCACTTGCAGGACAGATCCTGCAGTGTCGTCTCCATCGTTGTGGCTCTTTGCGTTTACGTGCCTGTATTGCCACATGTCGGCCTTGCAATGGGGAGCCTGGTTCTGGACACAAGACTCCAGGTCTGGCCTCACCACTGCTGAACAGAGGGGCTCCCCTCCTTCAGCCTGCAGGCAGGGTTCTTCCTAATGACACCCAGGACACTGCTGCCCACCGTTGCCAGAAGGCCATGAGAGGCCATCAATATGAGCCACTGATAGCTTATGTTCAGCTTGTTTCACCAGATCCCCCAAGTTATTCTCTGCAGAGCTGCCCTCCAGCCAGTCGGCCCCCAGCCCGTACTGGTGCAGGGGGCTGTTTGTCTGCAGGTGCAGGACTTGGCATTGCCTTTTGTTGAACTTCTTGAGGTTCCTCTCTGCTTTTTCTTCACCCTGCTGAGGTCCCCCTGATTAGCAACACAACCATCTGGTGCATCAGCCACTCCTCCAAACTCTGAGTCATCTGCAATTTTACTGAGGGTGTCTTTGGCCAAGTCATCCAGGTCATTAATGAAGATGTTGCACAGTGCTGACCCTAATAACGACCACTGGGGGACACTGCTGGTGACCAGTCCCATTTGGACTTCCTTCACACAACCCTCTGAGCCTGGCAGTTCAGCCAGTTCACCTCATTTTCTAGTCTGTGCTTATCAGTTTGTCAATGACTATGTTATGGGAGACAGTTTGTTGAAGTTGAGCAACATTCACAGCTCTCGGCTCATCGGGTTGGTTGTCAGGTTGCTAAGGCACAATTTCTCCTTTGTAAATCCACGCTGACTACTGGTCACCTTTTTGACTCTAATGTGATTGGAAATGGATTCTGAAAGGAATTTCTCTACAGCCTTGCAGAAGCTGTATTGAATTGTCCAGCCTATATTTTCTCAGGGCCCCCTCCTTGCCCTTCTTGAAGTTAGTGGTAATGTTGGCACTTGTGGATGGTGAGTTTTGAAGATGAGGATGGTCGGTTTTGTTGTTGCTTACAGTCTTCCTAACACTGCAGCCCTCTCCACTTTAGATCTTAGGGTGGAAGAGAGGCTATGGTTTTGACAACACAGGTGGCACACTGCATAATCCTTGGCTTTTGTCCTCCCTCCAACCAATGTTGCATTTAATTTAGCACAATGTAGCTGAGACAAAGTGGTAATTTTTACCTTAATTCTTCTATTTCACATCTGGTCTGTAAGTAAAGCTTCTTTCCTGTTGCTCTGCTTCCCACAGACAGACCACCTTCTTCCTGCAGATGTCTGCATCTTTTTGTTGCTGGAAAGGATGTGTCACTGCTTGTTTGTTTAAGTCTAGATCAGTTAAATGCCTAGGGCACAATTTACTCTAGATGCATAAATCACAGGGGAAAGAACAGAGGTTGAATATGCTGACTGTCCTCATGGCTCTAATCACTGTGGGTCACTACAACTTTACAGATCAGTTCTATGCTTTTGTATTTTTGTTGTCTATTATCTGTGCATAAACTGAGAGTTATATTTGCAGGACAAAAAATTTAGCAGGCCAAACATGCATGGAGCAGGCAACGGCCGTCTGCTTGGCTAGCAAAGGAGGAGGAGGAGGACTCTCTCCTGCTCAAGTTGCGTGTGTTTTCCCATCTCTGACATATTTATTTGTCTAACACCCTTAGCACTACGGTGTTTTATGGTGGAGAGGGTGTTGTCTTGGTAAATAGATTAAGGGTGAGCAGGTGAGAGATGTTTAATGGGACACATGGGAAGACCTTGGGAAAATAACCTTGCCTACACTTGTGTCCCATTCAACTCTCTAATTCATATGACTACTTTGTTTCTTCCAGTCTGAACAGAAATAACAGATAACCAATACTTTGTGATTACAAAGTAAAAGCCTCTGCCTCACCTTATATCCTTACAAATATAAGGTATTTGAACCTGGTGAGAGCTTTAACTTATAAGACTCCACTCCCACCCGCCCTCTGTTTTCAGAAAATTCCCATTGGATGCTCTTCCATGCAGCATTCCCTGATGTGGACTCTCTTAGTCAAGAGCTGTGTGAGAAGGCTGAAAAGGGGAGGGAGGGAGAGAGAGGGAGAGAGAGGGGCAGGCTGAGGGTGAGGGTGGTTTTCACAGTTTGATGTAATGCAGTGCAGCCATGCTGGAATCGCTGCTGAACAGTTGTGGGTCGTTGTTGTATTTGAGAGGAAAGAAAAGCTTCTTGTTTATTTGAATCAGACCCTGAGAGCTGTTAACATTAAGTTGGAAGTGGAGTAACAAGAAATAATACAGCTACATTAGTATTTGAGCAAGCCAGACAGACATAACAGTGTATTTGATGTGGAGATCTAGCTCTAAGCTGTGTCAATGGAGAGATCATTGCAGATCAGCTTCTTGTTGATGCTGCCTCCTGCAGCAGGTGTTGTCACACAGTGATCTGGATTTAAGCCCATGAGAATCTGTTCTGCAAGGTGAGGAATTGTAGCTTGATTTGATGGTTTGTCTTTCTTTATTCTGGGTGTTCATTTAAATTTATGGCCTGTTTCTGCTTCCAGTGACTTAGGAACTAGTTGTCCTCACACGTGAGAGATTTGAAGA
>JAVCKT010024313.1:16129-48418 GCA_032273925.1 Rhynchotus rufescens | reverse complement strand
AAAAAAAAAAAAAAAAAAAAAAAGCCCTAAACAAACCTCCAGACAAGTCCCTTAAGAATAGACTGAGGCACTATATAACAAAAGAACTATTTGCTTCAAGTCTAAAACACTCCTCTTCTGTGTTCTCTCTGTGTGTGCATAGCAGTGCATATATTGACTGGCAGGAATATTCATGGGAACAGTGAATTTTATGTAAATATTAGAGACTATTTGCAGGAAGCAAAATTTGAACTCATAAAACTAGTATTCTCCGTGGAGGCCAGATCCTAAAGGTTACTCAGAAAACAGAAACATACAATGGGATTTGCAGCATACGTTTAACAAAAGTATATCTAGCCCAGCTCTGGTTTTGAGTATTGACCATCTGAGAACAGTTTGCAGACAAACAATATACTGAGAATTATTTACTGAGACAAGTCAGTAAATAATAGTAAATGACAAATAAATTTGAGAAAATTACGAGCTGCTTATGGACGATTCATGAACAGAACTGAGGCAAAATTAGTCAGATAAATTATTCACAATGAATGAATCTCTCAGCTCTAATTAAAACACTGTAGGGTATTAATAATACATGCCCACAGAGCCACAAACAGGATCTTGTAACTGAAAGGATCTGTGTCTGCATGACAGACCTTCCCATCCTCTAAGAGGATGCTGATGGTATCAAGCATCTCTCAGCATCTTGTTGTGTTTGAGTGTTGATGCTGTGGTTAGTGTGGTACGTGGTTTGTGGTGCAGGGGATGTGTGCTTCAGCTGTTTTAGGTTTGCTTTTGAGGCTGCTTTCCCAGCCCTCGGGGAGTTTGTGGGGAATACATATAGCATGACAGCCTTGCCTTATCTTACACTGCTTAGACTTCTCCTTTGCGAGCCTTGCACGATCCTTTTCCAAGATACGGATACAAGCAATGCTGCTCCTGGGTGTCTTGTGGGACACCTCCTTTCCCATCTTCTCTGCCTCGCTCCATCCATATAATTTAGCTCTGGTTTTGATAGAACTATGTCTTTTTGCTCTCAGGAACTCCCCAAAGCCATTCCCCTTACCATGATTCCCTGCCCAAAAGAGAAGGGCTAGTCAATGAGGAAATCGTTGAATGCTTTTCCCTTCATCCCCAAGAGATCTCCTGGCCTTCCATGTTCCCATTCATCAGCTCTCTCTCTACAGCTACCCCCACAACTCAACTGTCTTTTATCTGCCTAAACCCAATCACTCTTCCCCTCTCCTTTTTTTTGCTTGACAAAAGGAATCAGACTTTAATAAGAGCAGGCTGCAAAATATCAGCATTAATCCCCTTTCCCTCATGGGGCTGGTGCCACGAGTGGCTGGGTGCCCTTATCGGCACCAAACCCTAATTCACCAGCTTAGATCCATTCTGATACGATAAATACCTGCCACGCAGGTGCCTTGGGCTGACAAGATAACATGTTATCAATCATATATCCCCTGTTTAAGCAAAAAAAGCCCATCTCCCTTCTGCTTGTTTCATCTTGTGGTGAATGGAGCACTGGGGAAGGGAGGGGCTGAGAAATTAAATCTCTCCTGTTCCCATACAAGCAAATGACACATCTCTTGCCTGTACCAAGCAACGCATTTCTCTCCTGTAATTCACCTATTAGCGGCTATGCAGTAGTGTTGTTGCAGAAAAATGGGTAGGGAGTAATTGACTGTGGAATCGCATTAAGCTTTGTCATAATGCACAGTGCTGGAGTGGGCACTGCAGAAACACCTCTGTCAAAATTACCTGCCGGAGGGCATGGCAGGGGGAAGCTTACAGCAATGTGTAAGACAAAAGATGTTTGGAGCATGTCCCACTTTGCATTGCCCAGGGTACCACTCACGTGGCCCTGTTTCAGGGAAACGCAGGGCTGCCTAAGCCCTAATTTCTCCATTGCAAGTAATTGGGGGACTCCTCCCAAAAACAGTTGTGTGGAGAAAAGTTCCCTTTGGCAATGGCAAAGTCTCTTCTCCAGGTGGTGGGACTGGGCTGAACCCGGTGCCCAGTGATGGGGCAGGCTGTGCCAGCTCTCTCTGCAAGCGGTATGGATAAGATTTCCCTGGCTCAAGTAGTCAGACCTCTACAAAACACTGAGTAGATCAGCCTGACCTGCTCACTGCAGTTTGATCTCAGTGCGGACCATCGCATACAGAGAACCCGTTTAAAAGCCTAACTAAAGAAAGAAGGGACTTGCAGAGCAAAGGGGTGGCGATGCAGTGCCATTTTCATTCCTGGGAGGTGGCATTTTCTCTGCTCCACGGCACCTTCGGTTCACAGAGTAGTTGATGATGTGTGGGGAGAGAAATAAGCAGCAAGAGCAAATGACCTCAGAGGCAGCAAAGAGACTGGTTTCCATTGCAAATGCCCTTATTAGGGGAAAAGGTAGTAACAACAAACAAAGGCAAAAAAAAAAAAAAAAAAAAAAAAAGGAAAAGATGTCTTTTCAGCTGTTTCCACACTAGCTGCTCTAAGAGGGGTTATTGTTCCTTAAAATATATATTTAACCCTATATTCTGAAGTGTTTTCTGTTCAAGAAAGGAAAGTTTTAAAACCAACAGTGAATCCAGGTGCTTCACAGTGCGGAGTTTATCTTGATCCTCAATCTGTATTTAAACTGTAATATGTCTGGAGCAGGGACTATGTCTTTAGTCTTTGTGCAATACGTAGCACGGTGGATTTCTGTTTGCAAATGTAGCTCCCATGTGCCACTTCAACCACAAAAATAGTGATAATGTTTAACTCACTGATTCTGACAAGACCGGTTGTGTGGGAGAGAAAAGGAGCAGTGTTGGTTAAAACCAAGTCATATATGTTCCTGTTCACTCTTGAAGTTGTTGTCCCTTTTCAGTGACTATCCTTGCTGCTTATTGAAAAGTTAAATGATTCTTTAAGGTGAAAACTTGATCTACTGGTCCTGAAACTCCCAGGTTTAAGCTGTGGGGCAGATGTGGTATCTGCCATCACTCACAGTACTCAGAAATCAAAATGCTTGTGCTGGCTATGTCAGGGAGAGAATCTGCCCCATCGTGACTTCAGTTGGTACTCTGATTGTAAATTAAGGAATTAGTAGAGCCAATGTCCCCTTTCTCAGTCATCAAGAATAATTAGCGTTCTTGATCTTCGTCTTCAGCCCGGTCCCTCAAGTTTCAAGAGTCACCACCTACTGAGGTGCTACAGAGAGATCAGCTCTATCCTCAGGCCCTCCAAGTTTCCATGTCACAACTGACATTACCTGCCAGACCTCTGCCTCCTTTTTGCCCTTGGGACCTCTCAACGGAGACACTCGTCTTACTAGATTAGGGGAGTTCCTTGTGGGGACATGGAGATGTATGAATCTCGTCTCCCGCAGTTTCCATCTCCAAACTATGACATGTCATTGATCAACAACTTCTTGTGTCTCCTCTCTCATTAATGACCTTGATGGACACCTTATGCTGTAAAGTGTATTGTACAGCCATGTTTTTATAGCACTGAAAAACATGTCTGTGATGCCGTTGGAAGTGTCCTGTTTCTTCTCCAATGCTAAGATTTTTGTTACAGCCACAGTGAGAGAGAACATTAGCATGAATGAACATGATGGAGTGCTATAAAGTTTTTATTACTGCAATTTTAGGCTGTTCATCTTTTGAGTGGCAAACTAACTCCTTGAGAGGGAATTGCTTTTGGGAAGCACTCTCTGAGCTGTTTGGGGAGGAATCCCAGTGGGAACAGGAGGGATAAAGGACAAGAAAATTTGTATTGTTCATAAAAGGTGTTTTGCCATAATTCATCCTTGGTTGCACTCAGCCAGTGTGAAGCTGTTGTGTGGAAGTGGCCTGCCCTGGTATAAAATGAGAACACTGCTTAGCCTCTAATGGGTAGAGCTCATTTGGAGCTGGGTACTACGACTAATAAACGCTTCTTGCAATGCCCAGCACAGCTGTAATGACATGTGTACATAGACATGTGGTTGAGCACACTCTGCATGTGTAACCACTTTTCTCATATTTGCTTACCTTGCCCCTCCTTCCCCTTAAAGAAAAGACATTTTCCATGTATCTTTCCCTGATATCTGGCCTGTGACTCTCAGGTTTGGACAAGTCTGTGTGGGTATGGGTTGTTTTGTCACTTATTACCAGGGCCCTCTAGAGCTCTCTGAGTTTAAATTTATGTGTTCCAGCTTTTATTGCTGTGCCACTTGGCTCCTTTGAATTATCTCAGTCACCAAATGAATTTTATAGTCCATTGGGGGCTGTCCATGCTTGTTAAGATGATATTTCCATCTCCAGCGTGCCGTGGAATCTCATCCGCTACGCAGTGATCGCTTTTACCCGCCAGCTGCCTATTGCCTCTTCGTGAAACTCCCCTGCTCCTTAGAGACTCATGCAGCGACTGGAAGATGAGTTGGAGGGGGGGGGAGGGGGGGAGGCTTCTGAAAAAAGGCAAAATGTGCAACTGACTGTGCACAACAGGACCCAATTTTAGTTAATAGAGAAGTGAAATCCATGGTGGTGCAGTGCCAGGTCTTGCCTGCAGTGAAGCTGGTTCAGTTTGGTGGAGGGAATGGCCAGAAGCTCAGTGAGGTGAAGGACGGTGCACCCTTGGGCCCCACTTCAGAGGTTTCGGGTGCATCCACCAGAAAAGAGGGCCCACCAAGTGGAGGGGGTGGCCCTATGACAGGCAATTGCACGAAGAGCAGCGATCTTGGCACACGCTGTTTCTCGTGGCAAAGCTCCAAGGGGCATGGCGCTAGGCTCTATCTTTGCATAAAGTTGCTACCAAGGCTGTTTTGACAAAACCAAGGAGTTTTGTCATGATGCAGATGGACGCTAGGACTCGGCCTGGCACTTTCTTACTTTGCTGTTTTTCCTCCTGCTTTTTTCCATTTGCTTAAACTGTTCTTTCCCCTTCTTCTATAAGAGATTCTCCTTTCCTTACTGGCTCCCCAGTGTCACTTCGGTGACCTGCTGGAAATCATCAGAATCGTAGGGACATTTTTGAGGCTTCAGCCCTGACTCAGGTTTCAGTCTGCAGTGGATCTTGTGTGGTCGCAAAAATGTGAGAGCGAGCGAGGAGTTTATCACTCTGCAGTGATGAATGCTCTGGACTTTATGTGGTGTTGTGCTTGGAGGAGCAGCCCAAGGGCAGACCTAATAGCTTAGACTCCTGCAGGGATCACAAAAACCTTCACAGCCATCTCTGCTTCTGAAAGTCCACAGTCCTCCTTCCTGGGAGGTTTCACCTGCTCCCAGCGTTTTTCCTGGGAATGCCACAGCAACCTTTGGGTTTGCTGTTTAGACGTCTCAAAAAGATTATCTCTGGTTTTGAATCTTCTACCTATTTTGCTAGGAACTGCCACCAAAAGGCAATTTGTGAGTCCTGTGTGTACCTTGCTGGCATTGCTGATCAGCAGCTCCAGAATTTCTGCAGTCCTTTTCCAGGAGGGTGCAGCTACGGAGACCAACAAACTACATTTTCCACTTCAGGGTATTGTCCATCATTCAGCCAAGGCACTGATTGTTCTCCAGACGATCTGATATTCTCACATTTTCACCTGATCCCCTTATCAGAACTCCTTTAGGGATCAACCACTGGAACAAGACTTGCTGGGTTCTCCTCCCTGTGCCAAGGGCTTCTGGTGGTGTTTTTCAGCGAGTCTGCACTGAACTTAATGTGATGTTGTTTCCTTTCTCTGTGCCTGCTTTGTAAACTGCTAATCAATGATACATTGCAGCTGTTTCCATGAATCATTTTCTTAAGTCTGTCGTAAGGCTAATTGGTTTTCGGTTTAAGTCCTGGATCTTGCAAATGACTGTGTGCAGACATTTTGCAGCATCCGGGCCCCAAATTTTCATTCTCCACTGTAATTAGCTGTGTTAGATGCTGTGTTAATCCCTCTCCAGCTAACTGCCCCCATAGAGTAAATTTAACTGCTTCATATTAACCTGGCCTACTTCTTCCTGCTGGGCTGTGCTGCGTTCTTGTACCACACTTGTGGCAGCCGTTGTGTATCTCCCACTGAGTGAAAACAAAAGCAAATTATAAACAAAATACAGCTCAGAATTAGACATTTCCTTCTTCTCTCCTGTTCTGTCCCCTTAAAGAGAGATTCCAGTAAGGAGTTATCGTGTCCATCATTTCACTAAACTGTACGTATCTAGTGTTTTTAATCTCCCCTCATAAATCAGTCCCTCTGGGCCCTTATCTAGCGCAGCCGTCTGGAAATTAAAAAATAAAATAGAGCTCACAATAGGAAGAAGCCTGAAATGTGCTTTGGAGGGAGAGAAGCAGTGAAGGATTGAGTGGTAGCAAATAATACTTGGGATTTTATAAGCCCTTCCATCTAAGGATCTCAATGTACTTTGCAAACAGGAGTGAGTTAAGGGTCATTGTGTCCCCTGTGAGGCTGGGGAGTCTTGTCACAAATCTGTATCAGCTAGCACTTGTCTTTATGAAGCAAATGTAGCTCTTGGAATTGCTCAGCCACTGCAGGGATTGAACCCATTTCTTCTTGCCACAGAAAATGAGGCTCTCCCTATTTTGGATGGAGCTGGCAAGGAGAATTCCCACTAGGAGCAGAAGGCCTCTGAGAGGGATGAAAAATTTGGACCCCTTTTAATGAAGGATATTAGTTCAAATACATCTGCAATAATACATTAAAAATACGCTGTATTTCAGAGGCTAGAAAATTCAGGCACAGAAAGGTGAAGTGGTATGTCCAGCATCACACAGCAAACCCAACACAGAAACTGGGAATCATCATCAGTTGCTTATCTGCAGAATGTTCCTCCGTTCTGCAAGTAGCAGCAAGTTTTGACGGCTTGTGGGCAGCAGCATGAAATTTGGGCTCTACAGCCAAGGATTCGATTGAGCAGCTTTATCAGAAGCTCCAGATTTGCTTACAGGCACCATGGGAACATTGTTTCTCGGAAGATTTCTGCTGCTTCCTGCTTCAAGGAAAATTGTTTTAAAGGAAGACAAGAGCAGCTGTCTTTCTAATGGTATCTTGGCATCCCACGCCACAACCCCACAGCTCCGGGAAGGCACATTGGCCTGTCCTGAGATGAGATAGAAGTTAGCAGGTTCCTTTCAGGTCTGGCTGAATTTCTGAATATATTCTTGCACTTATTCTTCTCTTAACCTTATTTCTCCAACTCATCCCGAGTAATTATCTCTTAGAATCAACCTTTCCCTCCACCCTGATTCTCCTTAACTGTTTATTGAGATTATGAAACACCCTTTCAGTCTCTCTCTCTCTCTCATCCTCATTAAATCTCCGTTTTATTTTTTTATCTTCATCTCCTCCTTCCTAGACTGCCACTAAATTAAAAAAGAAAAAAAGAAGTGAAGCTCTTTAATGTGTTTTTAAAAATCTCTTTGAAAAGGATACCGTCTGTGTCACTTCTCCCTCTCTGTCTCCCCTGCTTTATTTATTTATTTATGTCTACAGACTAAACTAAAAATTGGTGTATTGATAAAAGTCGCAATGGCTGCTCTTTGCTGATGATTAAGTGCAAAAAGAGGCCTTTCCCTGTCCAGATAAGTAAATATACAAAATGTTATTTAAGTAGAAAAGACAGGCTAGGAATGTACATTCTTACTCCTTCCACCACCCCATGTCGGCACAGATGTCCAGGAAAGAGTCTGCAGTAGAATCCAAAGATAAAAGCACAGTTTGCCCACAAATGTGCGCTTAACCTCAGGCACTGATTCCTGAAACTGCTCAAGTCTGCTGGCCCTCGAGAGATGTCCTGGTTGCTAGCAGACTGCAAATTGCAGCGTCTCAGCCCTCCTGCCTTCCATTAGTCAGCCCTAGAAGGGAAATGGTACAGAAGAGCAGCTTCTTACTCAATGGGAGCAAGACTGGGATCTCCTTGATTGAAAGGAGAAACAAAAAGTTACACCTCTCTGGTTTGGAATACAAGAAGACTCAGATTAAAATATCTCCTGAGAATGCCATCAAGTTTGGGGAGATTCATAATCTAGACTCATTTGCTCAAAGACTGCAAGACCAGAAAAGACCATTAAATCATCTTTCCTGTGATGTGTGTTAAAACACGATGAGCACGTATGTCCATAGTATTGTTGATCCAGTCAGCTCAATATTAAGAGATGTGAATTCACAGCAGCCTGGGCTTCTGTGTTTGCGATGTGCAGCTGTGCAGACCTGTATCACAGAATCACAGAATGGTTGAAGTTGGCAGGGACCCCTAGAGAGGTCCCCTTGCAATAAAAGGGTATCCACAAATGAGAATTCACATCTTCTCTGTTGAGATACTTGGCTCTAGCCCAGGAAGGCAGTGGTGAATATGTCTCCTTCAGCATGTGCTTGAACTAGAGAAAAGGAGCTGAATTAGGGAAGAAAGAAAAAGAAAAAAAAATTAATCAAAGATGGAGAAGCCAGAAAAAGCATACTTTGCATCATGGGGAAAGCTCAGTATGAATTCTCCTCAAGAGGTGGATCCAATCATGGAACAGCAGTTAAAGCTTATGCTGCCAACCAGTAACCTGTAAAGAGCGGCTTTACAGGTTGCTGGTGGGACTGGATGGATCTATAATACAGGGGACGAAGTGCCATTGTGATTAATGACCGATCTTTGTGCTTTATACTGGAAGTCACCACATAATAACACAAACTCCCATTGCTATGCTGTTCCAAGTACTTCTGTGATTCTTTGTAGCTTGCCTGTTCTAGGAACTACAGCTGACACAGAAATTGTTGCTGAGAATCCAGTGAAGTTAGAAAAGGAAGTGAGGAGGAAGTTATCTCTGCCAGGTTTTTCTATCAGACACCTGTACCTAATCTGCTCTGGTAGTATTTGTCTCGGGACAGAGGTGGCATCAGTTTTCAGTTCAGGGGTAGAAGCTGGCCAAACAAAATCCAAAACATACCTAAATGGAGCTTGCACTATGGCTCTGTGAAGTAGCCTTTGGTTTTCCACTATCCCTGTGATTCTGCCCTTGCTAGAAAATAGCAACGTGCATATGCATATGGTACCTTGCATGTGAGTGACAGGCGGGATGTTGTGTGGATATACTAGAAGTCCATGTTCTGCAATCACAAGCATATCTTGGTTTTGCAAGAGAGACTCTACCTCATCGGTGGCAGAGGTGGCTTCTTATTACATTCTTGGTATCTGGAGTTACCACTCCTCAAATTATCTGTGAGTCTTAATGGTAACAGGCATCCTAACTGGAGGGGTAGGGACCCCTTTAACATATTATGTCTCAGAGACAATCAAGCATTTGCCAGACTATTCTCTATTGTCTTATTCACTGCTTCTTCACTAATTATTATTCACTGCTCCCTGTGGAGTATTTTGTTTTTGATGGCTCATGTAAATGGCACATTTATTACTCAACATCATTTGAAAGTTAGAACAAATCTATTTTATTTTAATAAAGTGAAAATTAAAACAGTGGGCTACAGTTCTAGAAACAGAGGCAAAATGAAAGGGTAAAATGTGGCTGATTGTCTGTGTGACACTTGCACTCCCTTCCCAGCTCTTCATCCAGGAGACATCAGGAGGCAGCCTGTGTTCATGCAACTCTGTTAAATTACAGCAAATTCTAGGAAATATTTTTCATGAATGAACACTATACATGGCATATGGCCTTCCAGTATGTACCTTTTATTTTAGGAACTAGGAGGAAGGGCACTTTCAAAGTTATTCTTTACCCCACTATTCTGTCTTGCTATTTTTCTTTGCTGAGGGAAGAAGGATATAGCCTAATGTGCTTCCCTCATTTCCTGATACTCAGTAAGAAAGGGAAATCAATCTGTCTCAGATTTGTACCCCCTGTTCAAACATCATGGCCTTAATTTTCTTTGGGGTCAACAGTTCAGAGGCAAAGTCCTCTAGGCCTCATGTAGCTCCCGGTCTCCAAGCAGATGCTGGGATAACCAGCAATCCTTACAGCAGGAGAGATGAATTCTCACACTGTAACCCAGCCGTAAGAGACACTGCAAGGACCTTTGTTGGTTAGCTCACGAAGTTATTTCCTAGCTTTACAAAAAAAAAAAAAAAAAAAAAAAAAAAAAAGTTTTGAGAAAGCACAACCTCCTTTAAGGGACACTGTGTATTTCTAGATGGCCAGAGGATTCTTCTGGCACTGACTTCACTTCGCAGCTTTGGCACAAGTGTCTCCCACTGTCTTCCCTTTGGCTATCCTGCCTGGTCAGATGGGTGTCTCTAAGGGACTTTGGGACGTCTCTTTCCCTGTGCATGTGCACAGGACCTGGCACACTGGAGTTTTGCTGTTAGTGGGGCCTGCAGGCCAAAAAATAATGAAGTGTGAAGCCAAGGATTTGGTTGGGAAGGAGTGCAGATTACAGTCATGTGCAAGAAAGATTTCCAAACTTCTTCAGGCTTGGAATATGATCAATTAAACACGAAGAAATGCAGATCTCTCACTTCAGAGGGACATACGACCACCCTTTCAAGTCTGACTATCACCATGACTGAGGAGGGCCCATCCTGAGAGCCACTATTGCCACCACCAGCACCCTCCACTTTGAAAAAGGAGAAGAGGCAACCGACTGTGGGGGATTCCCCACATTTTATCTGAGAAAGAAAAATATAAACTCCCTATTTCTCCACCATTGGCACCTGGTGTCTTTTCTGGGGAGGACATCGTGTGGGGGCTGCCCATGGGAGGAAAGCTTCACTATATCTCTTGCTGTGAAGACCTGGGCGACCCCCCTTCTGTGTGCCATTGGGATTGAAATATTTTATACTTTTATCAAAGAGAATTTATATTGGACATCTAAACCCCTTTAAAGAGAGAAGCGGTGCGAGGCTGTCTGTGTTTGTGGCTGTTTGATGTGGGATCCTTTCAAGGGGCAAGAGGCTCCAGTGCGGGTTCACCAGCCCTGTTTTGGGCTGTATTTAGGCAAGACTGGACAGGGGAACCTGAGGCTTGTCATGGGAGGTTAGGCTGTATTGCAAGGGTCTGGAAGAGAAAAGGGGAACGCTTTTGATTAGCAGAAAGAAAGAGTAGTGGTGGAGCAAAAATGTCTTTAGATCTCTTAAAAGACTGCAATGAGCCCTTTCCCACAGGAAGATGTGACAAAAGCGAGCTTGAGTGTTGCATTAGGGAGCTTGGTTCTTTTATGCTTCTGGTGGCTGTGATGACTCATCTCCTTGGCTTAGAAATCCTTGCTGTCCATTTGCTGCCATGGCTTCCCTCAGTTCAAGCAGCGATGCATCATTTGCTATTCCTTTTCATGTACACAAAATGTGCTGCGCTGTGTGCAGACATGGGAGACACCATCACAAACTCAAAAGGCTTTTAGGGTACCGTGGGAGGACCAGGGGGGTGATCAAGTGTTGGCAGCTCTACCCCTGAAATGCAGGGGGGATATTTTTAAAGGGTTGGAGTGTGTCACTGGGAATTTGGTGTTCAAGTATCACAGTGTTTCTGTATTTTTAACTTGCTGGTCTCTCAATAGATTAAGAGATGCAAAAAGAAGGGAGTGACTGGCAAATCAGACTTGCGATGTGATGCTGCATACTAGAGAAGGCACGGAAAGCAGCAGCAGGAGTTGGATGAATGGGAAGTGAATGAAAAGCTTGAGTGTGGTGTCACTGGTTGAGAGGACTGGAGGAGACTGAGCTGACAGGAGGTGAGGTCAGGTGAGAGGATGGAGAATCTGAAATTGCTATAGGTTTTTGCAAGTGAGAGGAAACTGAAATTCAATCTAGTGAACAGTGGAAAACTAAAGGAGGGATGAGCCTGGGTAGATGTGCTATGATGGGATTTCAGGATGAGGAAAATGAATGCTAATGGCTACTCTGTGTATGTGCTGCATTTTGGAGGAGCTGGAAAGGCGCTGGACTGTGTGGAAAGTAAGCAATAATGAGTGAACAAGCCTGCCTAGCAGCTGTCAGGGCAAAAAAAGAAGGGCTTGGGTGCTGCACTCCATTGCAGAACCATGTTTATCCCAAGGGACTTTGGTCTGCCAGTCTTCTCTTAGCAGGTTCATTCTTTCCCCTGTCTTCCTGCCATCCCTTGCACTCAGTGTGGGCAGAAGTGGCCCTCAGGACTCAAGAGACCACGCTGTCCCGCAGTGGCTGCCTTCCCCATCACAGACCCAGCAGCTCCCTAGAGGCTTCTGTGTTTCTGTGGTGGGCTTGCAAATCAGTTAGACCAAGAGAAGGGGCACAGTCTCCTCCAGTGAAGATGTATAATTTTGAAATAGAAGAAATCATTTTGTGAATTAAACAAATTTTCCTGTTAACAGTGCAGAAGAGCAAGGAATGTGACAGGAAGCTGACATTTTAGCAGTCTGGTGCCACAATATGAGGCATGTGAAACACAGCTGAGCACAGCAGAGAAGGCAGTGGCTTTTACAGCAATTGGAAGGTAATTAGCCTTGCTTTCCCTAAACCTACTTCCATGTCCACTTGCTTTTAAACACCAGCTTGCACTCTTTTTTTCTGACTGCCTCTTCAGCCCGCACTCTGCATGGGAAAGCAGGAGGGCTGTGGGGTTGCTCCAGGCTGAGGGAGAGAAGGAACAGCAGGATCACTGTAGCTGCAGGAGTTACCACCTGTCTGGGCTGTTGCTCTGTGAAGAAGGAGAGTGGTGAGGGATTTCCAGCAAGTCATCTGAAGGAGGCAGTCTCCGTGAAGCCGTTGCACTTGGTGGAATATTGGCAGCAGTAGTTGCTAATTGGTTGCTTAACTATTAAATAATGTGTCTGTGCTCTCACAGGACATGCTACAGTAATAATTAATAGTGATTACATAATGATAATACAGTGGTTATACTAATAGTCCTATCAGCCTGTGTGTAAAGAGAGAGCTAATACTCTAAATACAGTAGTATCTATGTGAATAACAGTCTTAAGGAGAGGAGAATTGCATATAGTAAATATGGGGCTTTATAACAAACAGTATAGTTCCTTACCTACTACAATCAGTCTTTGCAGTTTTCTTGTAATTAATTTGCATCATTTCAGTCTTGCTTTTCTGTTTCACCTTTCCCCCTGCTGCATGGAGATGCTTCAAGAGCTGTTTCCCAATGAAGTGAGAACCAGAGCTGACCTGAGTAGATGCCCCTTAGCATTCATGCTAAACCTTACGAGAAAGACCTAGGTGGCTATGACAGACAGGTGCTCAGGACAGCTGAGGACGCAGGACTCTGAGGACTTTGCCTGAATTCTCACTTTCATTTGTATTTCATGTCTTTGCACTGTGTGTAAGTGAAAGGGATCAAACCTCTTCAGCAGGCTGAGTTAGGTTAGTGCCCATTTTGTCAAGGAACTCTGTTGCTCAGTCCATACATGCTTATGGATTCACACCTGCTGTCCTAGAAAAATCAACCTCCTCTGAACAGCTGAAGTGAGCACAGGGATATAGTGGCTAAATCTGGTGCATGCTACGCTTGTTTCCTGACAGTGGCTTTGGGGAGTAACTTAGAGCTGTTCTACATTTCTTGGGGCTTAGCCCTCAGCTTACGATACTCTGGGTGCTGGCAGCCAAAGCTAAAAACAGGAAACACTGTGATCAGTGGCATCATACATGCTAAAAAAAAAAAAAAGAAAAGAAAAAAGGGTTAATGGAAGGAAAATCTTCCATAGCTGCACTAAGCAGGTGGTTTGCTGCAATAAAAGGCTATTTCTGGGGTAAGGCCGTTGCAGGAGAGGATAGTTGCTCTTTCAGGGCTCCTCCTCCTCAGCAGTAACCTGGCAAGAGGCAATTAGATTCAGAAATCCTATGAGGAACAATCCATGGTGACTGGGGAACAGCTTGTTACCCGTGGATTGCAACGTATAGGGGAAATTAAGCTTTTCTCAGACCCAGGCAATTATGCTCTGCAGAAGATAACATAGTTTGTGGGAAGGTAACTGATAGGCCTGGTGTACTGAGCTGATGAAAAGTGTAAGGTATCCTCAGTGAGAGGGCAGAAACCTTCCCAGGGTGAAACCAGAAGCAAGGGACTGAGTAGCCTGGGCCTTGCCAGAGGTGCTGTAAGCACAGAGGCAGCTCTGCCAGAAACCTAGCCTTTTTTCCTGGCTTACCAACAAGCTAAAGCTACTGGGTAGCTGCAACTGCAGGCACAAACTGTGACTCTGAAACTTCTCCAGTTTTATTAATTCAGTGGCATGAGGCATGGCCACAGTGCTTGTCAGAGATCCAAGGAGCATCTCGACAGCACTGACAGCTGCTTTGCCTAATTGCAGCACAGCAGTGAAAGATCAGTACCTTGGGTCAGAAAATGGCAATGGATCCCAAAGCTCTGATGTCTGCTCCTGAGACTATGACATGAGGGGATGATGAGCAAAATTTAGGCTCCAAAGATGCTCCAAGAGCTTTTTAGCAATATTCAAGTACTACTTTCAAGTGTGGTTGCAGTGCTGGCCACATTTTTGATGACAGAATACACAGCCTTTGCAATCTTAGAGTGTCCTTAGCTATCAGATGGTGAAGGCTGCCCTTCACCAATGCCCTTGAACTGCACAATTTCAAGGACGGGAGATATATTGTCTTAAGGTGATGCTTCCATGGGTGCTTATAAGAAAGCATGTGCATCCAACATGACTGAATTATATGGAAGGCATTAGCAGTAGTACTAGTTAGATCAGTTAGAATTAGTTAGAATTATGGGGAGAGCAATGAGTTGGGGCACTCTAGAAATACAGACTTTCTTTTTGTTTCCTGGTGCTGGAAAGAGTAAAGGGGACATTCCTTTTGCAAGAAATGTCTTACTCCTTTGGGAGCAGGAGAGCTTTGGTCAAGTATGTAAACCACATGCTGAAATAACTCAGCTTGTTCACTTACAAAATTCTTTTTTGTATTTCAGCTATGGCCTCTATGCAAATTACTTCTTATATTCAGTTATTCTGTCAGTTACCTCTTGAAATCCCATTATTATTACCCTAAAAGTGTGCATCCATTCTTCCAATAGTCTCTAGTTTTCTAAACCAAGCAAAAGCCTCAAGTCTGCTTTGATCAGTGAGATTTTTTGAGGCGTAATGTTCTTCCTACCACTTTGCTGACCTGCTTGGTAGAGTCTATGGAAATGTTGAAGTCCTTGTTGAGGGCAGCAATGACCTCTGGCTCTGCTGGACGGCATGAGTATGACATAAGTTGAACCAATTATTGGGGCTTGGCTATGGGAAAAAGCAGATCTTTTGCTCATGAATAACACAGTAAGTGTGGACATTTCCCTGCCTTTTCCAACTTTGGAGCAACACAAAAGACAGTATCTTAAAAAATAATCTATGTTCTTTGAAGATCAGCATTAGGGTCACAGAAGGTCCAAAATGTTGGAAATACAGTATGCAGTGGCATCCTATAAATTGAATCTAACCCTTTCCTTAGGAACAGAAATATCTTATTTTCTAGCTGCAGTCTGGCCCAGAACTCATGCCTACCTCAGAGAGGATGCCTCCATGCTCTGGAGTTTCTCAGTTGAGTTATTTCTTGCCTTTAAACATTTCTGTTGAACTTTGCCTGATACTTCCTACTGGTGCTGCTCCTGGCATGGTGGAGACAGCCTGGTGCCTATGGGTCTCCCCCTAACACTGGTGACACTTCGCCTTCACCTTGACAGCAGAAACAGGAAGGCCCTGGACTGACAACTCGATGTCTAAGGAAAACAGCTCTGGACCAACTCGATGCGTGCTTGTAGGCAGGGGGTAGCACCGTATGTGGTGCTGTGTGTGAGCCAAAGAGGATTTGGTGTTTGCCACAGCCAAGCCCCAAAGAACAGACCCATCCATGTCATAAAGTGATAGCCTAGGTGTGCAGCATAGGACAAGTCTCTCTGTATCTGGCTTGCTCCTCTTGAAAACTGAAGAGAAATAGGAGAACAAGCCAGGAATAAAATGACAGCTTTCATCCTACAGCTTTCATAGAACTGGGGGAGGCGAGAGGAGGAGGACTGGGAGGGGAGGAAGAACTGCTCGCTCTCATTTTTTATTCTCCGTCTTTCCATTTCCCACTTTTCCCTGTTTGAGACTTTGTGTCAAATACCTTTGTGCCCCTTCCCCTCCCCTCTCCTAAATCTCATCTCTCTTCAGAGCTTTGGTTTTAAATACGCACACATATATATGCAATTAAATGCAGGCTTTGACTTTTCGCCTGGGAAACTGGAGGGATAAGGTGAGCTAAGCTTTTAATTACGAGTACCCATTCTGGGAGGCAGGGAATTCAAGCCAACGGTAGATGCTGCAGCGCCACTTAATCCTGTCTTACAGGGAAGGAGGGAAAAAAAACCCTACATATCTCCTGCAGAAAAGATTTCCTGAATGTATATTAAAAAAATATGTTTTTATATATTTTTCCTGTCTTGTTTCTTTCTTTTTCATTTTCCCCTTGGTTTCCTTTTATTTTTTTTTCTTCTGTGCCAAATGGAAACTAGGCATTAAGTACTGAGGATTTGATTATGGCTCTTATTAAGGTGGAAATGTTAATGTGCAGCTTTGGCCCCTAGAATCAAATTGTTTGTGCTATTTTTTGTTGTTTTTCTTCTCCCCACTCACCTATTAGAGCAGACATAATGAATTGGGCTCATTTTGGCTGTTTCATCCATCAATACAGCTGGAGTTGCACCATGGACACCTTTGGCTCTAAGTGGTATTCATGTTCACAGGGGAGGTGAACAGCGTAGGAGTTTAGTGGCACTACTTCCCCCCACAAAAAGGAAAGAAAGAACAGCTGGGGTTATGTGAAGAAAACTGTACGTTCATTTATGCCCTTATGTGCTACACATAAACTGTGAACATGTTTTCTGGTGTTAGAGAAAGTGAAGGTTGCTTCCTGTTGCTCACCACAAGCCAATGTTAGCTGTGGTCCCATTTGATTTACACCAGAGTCATCTTTTCTCTCTCTCCCATGATTTATCCCCATGCTTTAGGGCTAACTAATTGTCACCTCGCTCAGGAAATGAAAAGACACTGCAAAGGGAAGCAGGACAAGACCAGGAAACTCTGTGAGGATAGCAGACGGGAGTCCGAGGCAAAGACCTCCTTCTGAGGAAGAAGAGTAGAAGGTGAAGAGCGTTGCCTCTTAGAAATGTAGCATCTCTGCAAAATCACTGGACAGGCAGCACACACCTCCTTGCTCTTCTGTCCTTCTTACCTCCGCTGGTGCTAGGTCCATGTCCATCCAAATCTGCTCTCTCTTGCAGCTGTTCATAGGTCATTTTCTGTAGTGTGGCTTCCTGTGACGTGTGACAGAGCCTCTGAGTTGCCAGCTTTGGTTCTGGCCTGGTTGCGGAGCTGTTCCTGTCCCCACCACCAGCTGTAGGAAAGCCTTTCCGCTGTCCCTCTTCCTTGCTTTTCTCTGTATTAAATAGCTATATGTCAATGTGAAGCAACTGCATCTGAAGTATGTTGGTAAAAAAAAGCAAGAGAGAGGTCTTGCCTTCCATATATGAATCCAATGTGTCCCTGTAAAGATGCTTCCAGCAGCAAGGCTTGTAATGCCATGCCCAGTGGCATAACTTCCTTAAAGAGGATGTAATTAGGGTGAAATTTTGGAGTTTACCCAAGAAAAGGGTAGAAATAGTAGCTGGTACTTAAAAGGACAAGTTATTAAATAATATTGTGGATTTCTTGCTTGCTAGTTCCTTTTCATGCTTCAAGAAAAGCTGAGCCAATATCCGAATTTGAATGAGATTCTTCTTTGATTGGAATTCCTGCATCTGAACTTGCTTCAGTGGTTCTGGAGGAGTTTCTCCTTAGCAAATCCTGACAGCTTTCTACTATAGACAGTGACCTTCTGTGCTGGGCCATAGCAAAGCCTACTGTTAACTTGGAGACTGAATGCCTCACTGATATGAAAAAAACATAAATTTTGCTACTGCTTCTGAATATCTACTGTAATGCTATCATGACTCTTCTGAGTGATTTCCATAATGCAGTTTTGCCAGATAGACCTCAGTAACCTTCTGGCTGACCTCCCTAACCTGCTGTTCCTCACAGGGCTCACTCTATTAACAGCTGAATAATACAGCCAAACCTACCACCTTTAAACAGATTTATGGAGCTCTGTGGCCTTGATATACAAGACAGATTCCCTGCTCCAAAGATATCACCTGCACAGAAGCTTAATTTCACAGTCTCAGATATTTCTGGATGCCCAGCCTCCTGCTACTGTTTGAATTCTTCACCTTAGGAAACTATTATCATTCTGTCCAGCTGGAGTGCAACTCACTTGTGACAAAGATTGTTTAAATCTATCTGTTGTTCTATTGCTCTATTTAGATTTGAAAGCCTGTAAGAAGTTGTCTGGTTGAAATAAATTTCCCATGCAACTTTAGTCACTGTAAAGTTGTAACAAGAAATCTGATGGTTACTTAATGAAGTCATATATACAACTTGTGCATGTGCGGAGAAGATGGTTCAAAAAATAAGTTCTTTAGTTTTATATATATATAAATAATATATATAAAAATATGTAAATATATATAAATACATAAAAATAATATATATATTATATATAGCATATATATTCTCAAGAACATTCAGAGTCCAAAAACCTGAATCCTTTGTAGGTCTCTTTACTGGCATTTAGTTGCTGGAAAAGTACTGAGTCCTTTGCTGAATTTTGCTCTTGGTTTTCATCATTATCTTATTTCCCATGGTGTGGGCAGCGACGATAGCAGCAGTTCCCTGCTCCAGTAAGATGTAGGAAAGGTAAATGCATAAAGTCTCTGCAATGTATGACTTCTGTGATGATTAGGAAGGAGGAAAGAGACATTCCACGGATCAGCTTGACTGAGTTTCAGCATCCCTGCACAGGTGCTTTTTTTAGGCTTGTCCTTATTTTGTTGTGATTGTGGGAAGGGTCTTTTTGTTGCTTCAGGTTTTGGCTAGAGACTCCTTTCATATCACTGCCTCGGTCTGCGCTTTGGCAGATGGAAGGAATCTCAGCCAAGGACAAAGGCTTTTATTTTCTTTTCTCAGTTGACTCTTCTGGTTCTGAAGAGCTCTATGACTAGACAGCAGGAATAAATGGGGCGCCAACAACAGGTTATGTTAGCACTCCGTTTTGTCATTTAAATGTACTCTGTGAACCATTATTGGGCAGAGCTGAGGTATGGAAGGACTGTGGAGGTCTGTGGTGAGCACCTCAACTTATCGGTTTGTCTCTTCTGTCCCTTCTATGCCCAACCATGGCATCGTCTACTGAGATTCTCCTGTGAGTAAGTACAATGCAGGCATGTCAGATTGAGCTTTCAGACCACTACCAGAACCTGCTTCAGAGAAGGGACTCCTGGCTCAAGGCCTCTCTGGGGAGACAGAGATGGAAAGAGGGAAAATGAAGGAAAGGCACTTAGCAAATGCACTGGGGAGCCACGAAGCAAAAGGAAAGGGAGCACTCAGTTGGATATGTTGTCACCAAATCAACATACCTTGGCTTAGGCTTGCCTCAAAGATGGTGGGAGAGGGGTGAAGTTAACTGTACAACTGGTTACATTAAGAGGATATGTCTGGAAGAAGCATTTATTTAAGACAATTGTGATCAAATATTCATCACCTCTCACTCCCTGCACCTCACTACAGCTTCTTTCTCGCTTCTCTCAGCTGGAAAAGCCATCAGAGTAAGCGAGGGAGCAGCACTTAAATGATTGTTTATGTTGTCATTTCTAAGCATTTTATCAGGTCTCTAATGAAATAGATTTTCTCTCAAGAGGTGCATATTTTCTGAGTCAGAGGGGGGAGAGCACTACGAATTGCTGAAAAGCCTACCCACATTCAATATATTTGTTGCATTATTAATGATGATAAAAGCAAGAGGTTATAAACATTTCCTTTTCTAAATACTAATTGCAGGTGACCTTAGCTGCAAAAAGAAAAATAAGAATGGGGGAAAAAAAAGACAAACAAACCCAGCAAGCCCAAAATGTAACTGTCAGGGAAAACTCCTTTCTTGACAATCCCCAATGCCTTCACATATATCATTTCTAAGAGCGCTGCCAGAGCTAAACCATTTGGGACTAGAATTATAGCAGAGATTAGCAGGATTCTGTTCCAAGAATATCTTTATGCTGATCACTTGTCACTTGTCATTACAAATAAATCCTATTGGTCTTCTTTCCTCGGTCTTATCCTTGGCTTGCTTACACTTGAGAAATCATTCTTCTCCTCCCCTCTTTTCTAGCAAGCAAAATTCAGGTTGCTTCTTTGAATGGCTGCTGTTTTATCCTGACTCAACACAACCCACAGCTCTGATAGAGCATGGAAGCAGCTGCAGGAGTTTTTCATGCTTATGTCTTTAGTCTTGTAGCTGGCTAAATGTGTTTTTTAGAGGTGTTGTCAGAATACTGCATATTTCTGTGGTATCACAAGGGAAAGCAGTGTATACCCAAAGGTTTGAATGGGTTGCCCTGTGTCCCCTTTCCTCAAGCAGAGTAAGGGTGCTTTTTTGGCCTTTATTATATGTATTGCAATAGTACTCATGGAATTCCACCAAAACAGGATCCCTGTTACACAGAGTATTGCTCATGTAAACACAGGAAGAGGCAGCCTGAGTGAAAAGCAGCAGAAAATGAGGGCACAGAAAAGAAAGCAGTTTGCTCATGTGCTTACATGTGCTCAGTGTGATGCTTGGTACAAGCACTAGGCATCCCGAGCTTTGCTTTGCTGTCCCATCTCATGCACTGTATTCCTTCTCTGCAATACCAGTGCGAGCAGGACTGTGCCGGACAGGGCAGTTAATAACTAGCCCATCTGTGTCACCGATGTTGGGGTACTGTTGTTCAAAGCAGCAAGAGACAAATTCTGCTGGTTGAGTCACTGCAGCTGCAGTGAAACCCACTGAATTGTTTAGGATGATGCTGGAAGCAGGCTGAGACCCCCAAGGTTTAAGCAATAGAAACAGAATTTGAAGGGATTAAAGGAGATACTGTACTGTTTTATGAATTCCAGCTACTTACCAGTACAAACCTTTGGAGACGTGCAACATTGAATGGAGATACCCACAGACTTCAGTTACTTTCTTCGGAGCTTGAGGAGAGACACAGTGCGTTAACATTGGAGCTCAGGCTTATAACTGAATATACTTTAAAAAACAAACACGTTCCCTAATATGTTGTCTTTGTCTGCAACAGAATGCCTTATTTCTATTTATTATTCCGCTCATTTATTATTTATGTTACAGTAACAGCTAGAGGCATCCTTCTGCTAGGTGTCATATAGATTCTTTGTAAGAGCGAAGTTTGTCTCCGGTAGTGAATCAGTTGCAGAACTCAGAAAAGGACCTAGATGTCTCGAGTCCTGGCATCTTGTCTTAACCAGTTCTCCTCGCAAAAAGCAATATGAAACAAAACTCTTCCTCTTGCTTTGTATGGAGACTTTAATTTAAACTGATGCCGAATGGGAGCCTTTAAATATATCAAACAATTAAGCCTGTTTGGATGGAAGGTCGTCCCATAACGTATCCAAACTTAAAGGGACTGCACTGCCTAAAGCCAGTGGCCCATAAGTTTTATAGAGCCTGGGCTGATTTCTCCTGTGCTTTTCACATGGCAGAAAATTAGAGCCTTTACTTAGCTTCTCTTCTTGATGGAACATATTATCTACATTGCACAAGCTACCAGGGGAATCTTCCCCAGATGTGCAAGTTAAAAACGAAGAGTTTTGACGGCCGCTCATCTCCCTTATCTGGGAGTTAAAAGCAGTCGGTCAGAAAGGGACCAAACCCTTGGGGATTCACATTTGCTTTCATTAAGACAATTATGGAACAGAATAACCAGAACAGACAGACCTCCCCCTTTTAAGATGCAAATGATGGATTCTGTGAATGGTGTTTTAGAGTCAGTTTCCCCTCATACTTATGCAATATGTGTGTGTATATATATATATATATATATAAACATATAACATTCCACTGACATTCATATCTTCCACAACCTGCAGGTAACCTACAGAAAAGTTACGTATTTCTACCCCACACTCCCTAAAACATTGAAAAAGATAGCTGGAATTTTGCAGGCAGGCAGCACCCAGCTGCCAGAACATGGCAAAATGCAGAAGAAGTGGCTAAAACACCTCATGAAAAGTATCAGACCTTAGCACTGTATGTGTTGTGTGGGATCTCTGCAGCTTTTTCAGGAAATGAGTGCAAAGATTCCTCTTGCCCCAGTTGTACTGCTGTATGAATATGTGCATCCTTAAATCCTTGAAAAGGTGCTGCTTTCTCTGGGAATAGATATGACAATGGAGAGAGTCATGGGTGTGTTCTTGAAATGGTATCTGTTCTTGATGTCGTCTCCTTTTCTAATCTAGATAATACTCTTTGCCAGACAAAACAGCATCGTATCTTGCCTAATGTTCCAGGCTGTTTGCACACTTATTTGTGTCATTATTTCTGACAGCAGCTCTACTTTTTTTTTTTCCCCTCATGATGCAGTTAGGCCAAATAATAATCAAATAGATGTCTTATCCCCGGGGATGTCACTGAACTCATTTCCAACAGATTAGGCCTTTTTTTTTTTTTTTTTTTTTTTTTTGAGGAGATCTAGGACCCTCAAAAACACTATCTGGTTTCTTCCAGTACACTAAGGCTGGGTGCACATGTCGGTGCTGTTCTGCCCACACATGCAGTATCATTAGCTCTGAAACAGTCAGTTTTTATTCAGGTAGTAGATTTACTCAGCTTGTCGGGGTGTCAGTATGTTTGCTTTTGCCCACGAGGCAGGTACGTATGGGGAGGCGGCGATTCCACGAAGACGACATGGAGTATAAAGCTAAGCAAGTAACGAAGGCATCGCAAGATCTTGGCCTTCACCTTTGTTTTTCTGAACACTCAAGTATTAAATATAAATGAAGGTTTCAAATATATGTGTGTTTTCTTCAGGGACGCCTGTTTTCTTCATCAGTATTATAGGAAAGCTTGCCCCCTCAGGGTCTAGAAAGCAAGAAGATAGTATCATTTTTCTGCTCCTCTCTCCCTCGTTCTCCTTTCCCCCCCAGCACACACGGTTCCACATTTACTGGTTTTATTTATTTTTTTCCTTCCTTGAACAGTAATGGTATAATGACCCTTCCTAAGCGAGCGTGGCCTTCCATGCACAACACAAAATCTCAAATGCGCTATAAGCTTCAACAACAGCCATTTTCTACATAAGAGCTTTGCTTGCCCCTGCACCATGTTCCTTTCGATGGGGCCACTACACCTGGGTAGCCGCCCTCCTCCTAATGCTTGGTGACAACCTGTTTCACAGGAGGCGAAGGCTGCAGTCTGACTTAGGGATCATCGTCCATCATCTGTCCCATTTCTGCTAGCTTGGGGGTGTCTTTTCATTAACCTCATCTAGTCTCTTCAGATGAAAATACTGCTATTTCCTATCAGTGGTGCAAATTAAATTGTGTAGCTGGACGTCATCACCGTCCTGGTGGCTACCTTATTTTTATGAGCTGAGTTGCTTTGCAGTAGAAGCAAGCCATCACTGACTGAGGTGCAAGTGCAAGATCATTACTGAATATATTATCTTAATTACATCACACGGGTGTCATGTCCACTGCCAAGTACCAGTGAGAGAATCCCAAACCACACCAGCTGTCAGCAAGAGAAAAAGAGGTGGGTTAGGGATACATTTAATTTTTGTACACTTGGTTATTTTGCATAAAGAAGCCATTGCATCAGTATTAGATTGCAAAACACGCAGATTAATTATTGCACACCTACTAGTGAAACTACTTGGAAAAAAAGAAAGTCTCTTGTCATCCAGTATATAACATGGCACTCTTTTTGTGCAGTGAGGAGCTTGCAGCTACTCCCTGCACAGCCTCTTCTTGCAGCAGGGAGCAGGCAAAACCAGCAGCTGGAGGATGCTCCGGTCCCAGACGGATGAAGCACACGCACCACCGTGTGAACGCTGTGTCGCCAGGGAAGTGATCAAAGATCTGCTATATATAACTGCTGCATTCATAGTCTCCTTCTGTGCCTTAGATCCAGGAGCACAGCTCTTCTGCAAGGCAGCTGATCCAAGGAAAAGCTGCTATCGGAACTGCAGGCAATCGCTACCAACCACCACCAGTTCTTCCAGTCCCTTGCCAGTGTCTTCCAGTTTCCAGCCCCTCCAATGTGCAGTGTCAGCAAAGGCGCAGCAGTGCTGCTTGCCAGTGGGAGCGGGTGAAATAAATGAGCTGCAGCTCTGCGAGGGGATTATTCATCGTCGCAGAGGCTCGGGCTGCCGCAGTGTTTGTCGTCTGCGGTTCCTCTGTTACCAGTTCCGTCACCGAAGCCCGCGCACCTTATCATGTGCTCAAAGTCAAAGCACGAGGCAGGCGCCTTTCCCTCCTGCTTTTGCAACGGAGGTGGTGGACGCAAGGGGAAAGGGCTTGTACTTGCACACCGTGCAAGTAAGGACCTCTCTTAATTTTGCTCTGGGTGGTGGACTTTCTTCTTCATTTCCCTTCTTTGCTCCTGGGAGCAGACTTGAGGGGAGTTTTTGCCTTTTCTTCCTCTCTTTACTCCCTCCAGCCCCCTGCAAAGACAGAATTGGTGCCTCAGTCGTGCTGGGAGGAGCAGCAAAAGAAGAGTTTAGAGAGACGACAGAGAGAAAGATGAGAGAGCTAGAAATTAATGGAGGACAGGCTGAATGACTGATAACCTGCCTGCCTCCTGCACATATTTCCCCTGCAGCTCTTCACAGTCATGCTCACACTCCCTCTCACTCATTCACACAAAAACACACACAAACTGTCATCTAAACTCTCTTTGATTTTCCCCCCCGCCCTTTTCTCCTTTCTTCTTCTTCTCCTTCCCCATACTCATTAATTCTCTCTGTCACCTGTATTCAAGGGGAGATATAAAAATACTTGAGATTAAACATGGCATGGAAAGGCAGGAGCCAGCAGTAATACAAGCGAGTCAGCGCGGAGGAGGAGAGGAAATGCGGACAAATATGCTGAACCATGCAAGCCCAGTCATTCCTGGGCCCTGCGAGGGTTGGTGCCCCTCTTCTGCGAGGTGAACCAGTCCACGGCACCACTGACATGCAGCTCTGCAGCTCAGGTAACTTCCCTGAAGTAAGTATCCCAAAGCCTCTGTTTTGCCCTCTGGAATAACCAGAGAGGCTGAAAGCTTTACAGTGGCAGGAGGAGCTGAAGTGCAATTTTGGATGCTTTGTCCTCTGATTATAATTTGATCCTGATAGGACTCAGATTGTCAGAATTAAGGACACTCCAGATTGTCCTGATGGACATCATCAGGCTGATGACCTCCCCTCATCTAGCACTCCTTCCACCCACCTCCAACACATGCCAAAAGTCTTGTTTGGAGACTAGAATCTGTAGGGACAGAAATGGCTTGTTTGTGACATCTGTAACCCTGTCCTGTCTGTCTCTGGCTCCCTTCTCCTTTCAAGTTGCTGTTTTGAAGGCTCCAGAAAAATGAAGTCCCTAAAAGTGCAAAAGGAATATACAAGCAGACTGGCTACTGTTTCCATTAAAGCAGTTCTCTCTGTTTCTCATCTTTAAAAAGATATTTTATCTTCACTTCTAAGCGAAACCTATCCTTTGTCCTCTTCTACCAAATAACCAAAATTCGTCTGATAACCTCTTTAGACCAAGCCTAAGGCAAAATCAATCTCCAAAGGAAGCAGCAATTGCTGTTGCTCAGACAACAAGCAGAATATGAAATCTGTACTGGCTTAGGGAAAGCACAGGCTTGGATTTGCTCATCTAAATACTGACAATTAATGTTATTACATACACATATACACACGTGTAAAATATTCAGTGGCTGAAAAGCCGAGGATTCATGGTAGACCTTGTGATGATTCTCATCCTTTCTGTTGCTGTGGGTGGGTGAAATCTCTTCCTTACACAATGTCCTTTCTCAATGTTCAAAGCAAGTGTTGTGATTTAGCTGTTTCCCTCTGTATTTGATGTATTCTGTTTTATTGCAATGGCTGAATCTGGAGGAGAGGGAGATGTTGTGGAGGTAGCACTAGCAGGCACTGTAGACCCACCAACTGAGGCTCTGATGGAAATATCTACAGGTTTTTTTAAATGTTAATGAGATAATGACATCCAGTCATTGGTCCATAAAAAGGAGGATGCTGGAAGCAGGGCTTTGTTTTTGGGCAGTCTGAAAAACTCCTAATTACTATAAATAGGGAGACGAGTGTTTTGTTGTTGTTGTTGTTGTTGTTTTGTTTTCTTCTCCCCGTCATTCCTTACATTATGCTTCCTACTTCAAGCTTGCCCTTCCCTTTCCTGCCCCTGTGCATATCCACAATCAACTCAACTGCATGAGTCAGTTGTATAGCGGACTGTGGTAGGCTGCTGTGTATCATGGCAAGCTTTGGTTAACTAGGGGAGCCTCGTGTCAGGGCATATGAGAGGGCTCCTTTGTACTAGCTTTCTAATAGCTCGTGCCATGTGAAAACAAATTGAATGTGAGGGCAAAGGGAATTACCTCTGTGACAGGATTGAGAAGGATCAGTCAGCAACTGCCTTGACAAATCTGCTTTGTTTTTAGCCTTTGTGTTTTTTCTGTCCCCATTTGTCACTGGGAAGATTTCTTTCAGTTTACAGATTCACCCCACTAGTTAAAACAGAGATTTGGGAAATGGGAGCTCCCAGTTTTTCCTAGTTCTGTCAAGATTTCATATAGTTGCTGACTTACTAAGGCTAAAACAGACTCTTGCATCATTTACATGAGAATTGTTTTGCCTGTTTTGTGTGCCTGTCTTTAAGCACTGACTTTTTGCCTATCACTCAAAACTCAATGCTGGGAATTCTGCCTTTCATTAGCCCGTGGCATCAGTTGTCTAGTCAGACTTGCATCTCTTGGAAGTGGACTGGGTTAGGAGAGGAGTGCAGGAAGGCAAAAGTGTTGTGTTTCTAGGAAGCTTGAGAGGAGCTTTTCAAGACTTCAGTGTCCCTTCAGACCTTCTTCTCTCCTTTCCTCCCGGCAGTGTTAAGTGCTGCTGGTGATCTCCTTGTTTGGTGACAGAAGCAGCAATTGCATTTTCCTTAAAGAACATGATGCTCTGTCTTCTTGTTGAGTTTGCATCACCTTGCAAGTGTGACTACTGAATGGGGGTCTGCAGCTCTGTGGAGCTGGTGTATTAATAATAGGATTGAAGGCAGCCGTCTCACCAAGTTCTTTGGAAATTTAACTTTTAGGTTGGACCCTCCAAATTTTCTGGCCTGTCATGTGCAGGAGCCCACTCCATGGAAACGTATAGCCAACCTGGGCTACCAAAGGAAGAAAGCAAAATAGTTCCCTTACTTCCTTAGAAATAGCAGAGGGCTTGGAGAAGGAGAAGGGCAAGTTAAATAAGCCTAGCAAGTCCTTGCTCACTCTTCCCATGAGCAGTGATTTAGCAGCAGCTCACCCCATGAATTCTGATCACATGCCAAGAATGTGCATGGAAAGCAATGCTGAGGCAGGAAAAATTAGGTCAGAGATATAATAAGTGAATGTTTCACCTACATGTGTTATAAATGCAGTGAAAGTGGCAGGACCGCAAACCACTTCAGATCTGTACAGTGTGGACATCTTGATCATAAACAGCTAATTTGTGGACTGTGTGTTCTTAGCTCCTCAATTTCAGAAGAATAGAGTTCTCCTAATCTCCATTTTATGGATGACACATAGTCAGGTCAAAGGGCAATTTAACTAGAAATACTTTTGTCCAAGGATTTGCAGTTCTTTCATATAGTTTCTGAGCATTTTGTCTTAGTATTCTGGATGTTAAAAGGAATAGTCTCTGACCAGTAAGTAGAAAAGCTGTGAGGCCTAGGCTGGCACTCTTCCTTGGAAGAGCCTTTTTGACAGATCTTATTTGAGCAATCCTTGCTTTATGCTCTTGCTGCAGTGACTCACCATCCATTGAGTTGTATCCTGTCATTTATGCAGCTTGCCTGAGCTTCATCTACTCTTTGGGGTAAATTGTAAGAGGATGCCCCAGTAATAGTCTCTCTTTTTTGGGACATCATGACTATGAGGGGCAGGTGTGCTAATGTGAGATAAACTTGTTGTTTACTGGACACCTCCTGCATTGCCTCAGGAAGTCATCAAGTCAATTATTGCAAATGGATTTCAAAAAGGGCTGGATAATCTTACAACCATTTGTAACTATGTGTTAAGATGGGAGTAATCAAATCTTATGTTTTTGTGGCAGAATATGATTACCACAGAGATCAGGAAGCATCTTATTTTGTTTTCCACACACCAGTTGACTTTTGAGGTGAGGCCTTCCCCTTCCCCTTTTCCTTTCCCTTTCCCTTTCCCTTTCCCTTTCCCTTTCCCTTTTCCTTCCCCTTCTCCTTCCCCTTGCAATCTTGACATTAACAGCTGCTGAGTTCAGGAGACTGAATGGCCTGAACCTTCTAATCTCATTCAGCACATTGAAAGCTGGCAGATTTTTGGGAAGCACATTGTGCTTCTCCTGCCTTGTTTCTGGGGAAATGTCAGGGAAGATGGGTTCAGCAGAAGCTATGAGCTGGCTTAGGGTGGCTGAAGCAGTCCTGCGTGCACTACACGTCCTGTGGTAAAGGCTAATTCACAGGCTAATTCAGGAGCAGCAGGCAGTGGAACAGCATCATAGCCATGTGGTATGTGTTTTCTGGCCACAGCAGCACTCTGCCCTGCCTCTAGGCAGCATCTGTGTAAGCAGTATCTCTTGGTGAAAAGGATGCATCATATTTCAAATGGGAAAGTCTACTCTTTCATTCTGCACTTCAGCTTTAGTGCTCATGTGAGGTTATCTTAAAGAGTTGCATTGGGCAGGGGAAGCCAGTCAAGGGCGATTCAGTCGGGGTGGGAATATAAAAAGCTGCTTCATTCCATTGCTTTGCTGGATGTGGGCTCCGTCATGATCCATGCCTGTTTGCTCCACTCATTTGCTAGTGTGATGCAAAATGGATGGAACATTTCACTGAATAATGAATTGTGGCCTTTGGGGCAGCAGTTCACTGAGGTCCCTCAAACCATTTGTGACTGAGGAAGGCGATGTTCCTGCCTGCAACCATCTCAGCTTGCCCAGTTTCATATGCAGTTTCCTCATTGGCTTTCTGCATTAAAACTGTAATTTCGTCTGTGTCAAGTTTCAGCCAGTATTAGACAAACAACTTTCTTTGCCTGATCGTTTTAACCCCTTTGCTTGTAGATAGGCAGAGGCTGCCTTGGGTGTCTTGGGTATGCCACGGGTGATTAAAATAAAACCAGTCATTGGCTTTATGTAATCACTCTATTTTTAGCCATCTGCATCTGAAAGTTGCTATGGCTTTGGGGAATCTATCAGTCACCACTGAATCTAGCCCCATAAGTGGCAAGCAGCAATACTAACCAGTGGTCTATGACAAAAAAAAAAAAAAAAAAAAAAAAAAAAAAAAGGCAAAAGAGCTTTCTGTCACATAAAGGAAGGCAGAAATGATATCCTCACATCTTACCTGAGCCAGAGAACTGCAGTCCTCTGTGCAGGATTATCAGAGAATCTCTTCAGTGCTTCTTGCTTTAGTTAGTAGAGCTATAAAGTGGCAAATCCAATGTCCTGACATGTTGTTTTGTACTGTTATACTGCCCATCTCTTATCACTGGGAATCCTAAATACTTAATGGGGAGAAATGAGATCAAAAGAAAAAAAAAATGCAGGATGGTTAGTAAAGGAGAATAAGAGATGTTGTCAGGAGAGGATCTAAACTAAGACGGGGAGCAAATGAGGTAGATGGATGGCAAGGAAGCAGCTCAAAAGGCAGGGCACATAGAAGAGAGGCTTTCAGAGTCCCAGCAATGAAATGGCTTCCACACAAGGCTGTGCACAGTGAGGAAAGCAGTGGTTAAATAATGTGAGAGCTCTATTTATTTATGTCATGATATAGGTCGGACCCCCACTTTTAAAATCAGTATTTCTAGTTCCCCTTACTTTGTGCCATGTTGCTTCATTCCAATTCCTCGGACTTCAGGGCCTGGGCAAGAAACTATTGATGCTTCTCCTTGGTTGCTGTAAACTAGCCTGGATAAGGATTAGATGGTCCCACAGAAGCATTTCAATTTTTGCAGAGCAACATTGAATCTTCATCTCAGCGAAGCCATCTTGGTGGCTCTGTATCATTTCAATTAATATGTGTATCCTGATGTTTGATTTCTCCTGTGAATTGGGCATAGCAGTCCTCAGGTCACAGGGTTGTATGTTTTAGTGAGCTTGGTTTTCTCATTATCTGCTCTAATTGGGGAAAACCTTAACTTCACAGGGCAGAAACTGTCAAAAACATTTCTCTAATAGGCCTGTAACTGCAGGAATCTGTAAATGGAGAGAGCCAGAGCAACAAAGTGCTGATTGGAGCTCGCAGCAGAAGTTTACCAACAAGCACTAATTGCCAGATCTGTTTGCATGAAATGCAAATCAGGAAGATACTCTTTTGGCAGAATTTTAGCACCTTATGGGAGGCGATGCACCTCCCTTCGTTATCGGGAGCAGAGCCCAATTTGTTCTGACTTCTGCAAGACCTGAGCTCAGGACCGAGTCAGCAGAGCCCACTGGACCACAGACTGCACTCCAGGGATTTTGTGATAGCTAATGCCATGCAGTGAGGCTTTTATTTATCTGTTTCTATCTAGTCTTCCCACTTGTGCAGTTAAAGTAAAAATGTAGTAAGTGTCAGGTCTGTCAATGTTAACATTTGAAAGTACTCTGATAAAAGTCAGATTTTTACTTTTACATGCTCTTTGTTGGACTTTGATTGTCTGGGGGAGTACTGGTGTAGGGATCTGCATGAAACATGGAATTACTTGAGGACGAGATTGCCAAGATACCCTTGTCCTCTTGCTCTGATCATCTGACAAATTTCTGAATAAATCTGTGATTGCAAGCAGAGTGAGTTTTGCACCTTGGGGATGGAAAAAGGAGAAATCTGTGTCCCTCTACCCCCTTATGTATTTCTTAAGCATGTTCATGAAGTCTGCACGTCTGTGTGCTCTGGGTGTTCAAGCCTCCCCTTGCCTTTAGGGTTGGCAGTAGTAAGTGGGATGTGGCACTAAGAAAGACATTAAATACAGTGGTATGTATCCTGTGCCTAAGGCCCTGTGAAAGGCAATGGGGACCCCTGAGCAGTTGTGGTCATGGTGGTCTGTTTCAGTGTTTGGTGGTAGAGCAGTTCCAGATCCTAAACCTATAGCTCTTGTAAATGTGGTCCTTCTTTAGCTCTATCTCACAGCTACGCACTTGAAGTGAACTGTACCAGAGGGGGAATAAAAGCCTGAGAACAAACTTCCAGAATCTCCATCTGTGAGCTCTTGAGTTTGTGCTCTATTGCATGTCCTCTGATATTTGATGTTTCCTGGAATGAGATTTTTAAGAGTTTGCTCAACAGAATATTCATGCAGAGCAGACACGTCATGCACATGATCACGGCTAAAGCCAAGTTGATTTTAAAATTTCAGAAGATTAGTTATGAAAAGTGTTTTTTTATTATTCACTGAGCTGTCTGAAAATAAGACTAGATGAATGTGTGTGTGGTTTAAGATCCCAGTGTTTATAGAGGCTAATGGGACCACATTTGGAAGATAGAGAGGGAGGGTCCCAGAGTGTTGGTGTAATTCTTTTGAGTTAAGCTTGATATAAATTAAAGCTGGAAGGAAGGCAAGGAAAGCCTCAAGCCATGGTGGTGGCACAGGAGGCATTGAGGCAGAGATTTGGTATTAACAACAGAAAAGGTGAAATTAGTGAGGCATCTCCAGGCTCAGACCCCTCGGTGCCCCTGCTTTCCCTTATTCTCTAAGTGCAGCACTTACACTAAGCAATTCCCATCTGTAATGAAGGGGAGTGTACTTTATTTAATAACTGTATTGTGGGAATCCTCCGGGAGCCCAAGTGCCAGAATTGGCTGGCTTTTTAATGGGGCCTGTCAGGGGAATTGGCTACAGATGGGGAAAGGAGACAGCTTTGCTCCTCTCTGGTTTTAACCTCTCAGGACTGCAGCAGAGGCGGGGGGTTTGTTAAGTGCACTCTGTGGCTTTTCCTCCTTTATCACAGCCGACTACTTAATGCAAAGTGCTGCTTCTCAGCTCTGCCTTGGCAAGGCAAAGCGCTGTGCTACAAAAGCACCGTGGGAGGGTGGCGAGGAAAGCACATGCATTTACCTGCTCCCGTTGCATGTTTATGTGTTCCCCATACAACACTGCTGCTGTGAGCACATAGCAAATCTCCCCTTCCAAAAGGCCCCTTGGCACGGGCTAGTTGCACCTAAATCATAGAATCATAGAATCATAGAATGCTTAAGGTTGGAAGGGACCTCAGAGGTCATCTAGTCCAACTCCCCTGCACACGCAGGGTCACCTAGAGCATGTGGCACAGAGCTGCATCCAAACGGGTTTTAAAGATCTCCAAAGAAGGAGA